>CM053267.1:20059628-20337056 GCA_028583415.1 Protea cynaroides | reverse complement strand
CATTGGAAAAGCTAAGATGTAGAAGAAAACACTTGGGAGGAAGAGAATGCGATGCGAAAGGAATACCCTAACCTTTTCGACAAACAAGGTATGTATAAATTTTGAGGTCAAAATTTTTTTAAGGGTGGGGGAGTTATGAAACTTACGTGCAAATTTCGAAGATGAAATTTCTTTTAAGGGTGGGGTAGTTATAAGACCCACACTCCATGAACCCGATCTAAACCTTTAATTCATGTCGTAACGGGTCTTCCAATCATCACCTGGCCAGACGGGATGAGCGGATGACAACCAGGTATAAAAACAGACCTAAAATATGATATTTTTTCATACCGGTCTATGGTACCGGTCGATGGTATCGGTCGACCGGTATGTCTGCCCAGGCAGACTAGTTAGATCCAGAAACGGATCTCTACAGGTCCCACTTTTAAATCTCAAGCCTAAGGACTTTCCTAACGTAAGGAAACTTCCTAAACTTTATCCTAGTCTATTTAAGGACCCTTAAACCTCCTTAGAACTCTTTCATTGATCCTCACAAACCCTTAAGAGGAGAAAGAGCTAAGGAAGGAGGGAGAGGAGCCGCCGATTATCGTTGGATGAAGAACACTATAATTGCAAACCAACGGTAAGTACTTGAACCTTCCTCTAAGTTAAGCATTGTAGATGATTAGTCATGAATTGTTCAATACCATGCAAGGCGAGGTATTGATCTAAAACCCTTAAATTTACCATCAAACCCTAATACAGTCGATGAACCCTAGATTTTGCATTCTAGGCTAAGGATCATCGAAACTAAAACTTGAATGGAACATGAAACAACTCTAACTCGTTGCTAAGGCCTATAATGCATAGGAGAAATCCTAGAACCAATAGGGAGTGACCGACGAAAGGTGAACACCGTGTTGGGAGTCTTCCAGAGGAATATCGGTCGACCATACAGTCGCACCATATGCGACTGGTACTGCGATCGGTACCTCTCAGAGACTGGTCTGTGGGGACCTGTTGACCATACCTGTCGCACCTTTTCCCACAGTGCCGCGACCAATACTTGCGATCGATATGTACTGTGAGGAGTGTTTTGACCCAGTTGGTTTTCCGACCAATGTGAACCCTAAGAAAATTATTCTAATTTAACCCTAACATCATGTAGGACCCTGTGTTAGCAAGTTTGGATTCGGTGACGCGGAGCAAGCTAGCAATCAAGCGTCAGGTAAGGGAATCGGACCTAAACTCTAATAACTTAATAACAGTAAAACGTTGTTAATAATTATGATTCTACGGAATGGTGTTTGTGTATACTCGCATGTCATCTTTACTTTCAGTTATTATATTGTTCATGCATACTCGCTCTGCTAGGATGTGACTGTTAGGCATGTGATTATTTTAATTGGTGTGTGGAATGGGAAGGTCCTGGGGTCTGGGATCATTCCTCCCACTAGCACCTTTTCGTATCACTTCTGTCTTATCATGTTTGGTGCAGGTAGGGTATCAGGGGGAGAAAGTAGCACTATGGTCTCCGGCCTAGCCACTAGACTCTAGCCCTATCTCTATGCCGTAGGGAGCTGTGCTGGGATAGGACCTACTGTGATGACATATAGGATTGGTTAGTTGCGAGTCCAGTTTGCAAGCCCTCACCAATAGGGGCTTACGTGTTGGTATGGGTAGGGCATCAGGAGAAGTGTTAACGGTGTTTGATCTGGACACTTTAGCTCTATCTCTATTCCATGGTGGCTGCATGTGGGATGCCAGTGGTGTTTGATCCATTGGGCGGATTCATACACTCGTGTATAGAGGTACGGTGGCCGCCAATCCTTTCTATAGCACATTGTAAACTTAAATCCAGACCATAATGTGTACGTTACTCATGCATGTTGTTTGTTGCATTGTCTGATTTTCTTACTGAGCTAAGTTATGAGCTCACCCTTGTATACACACTATTTTTAGATGTTGATGCAGGTTACACTGTGGAGGACTACATGGATGCTCCAGTATATGGAGGTGCTGCTGCCTTGGAAGTGTAAGCAGGGGAGGACGAGCATAACGCTTCATGCGAGTGCCCTTTCTGCGTGTACCTCTAAGATATGGATGATTTGATTATTTTATTTCAGTTGGATTTTATAAACGATGTAAAACTATTTATTTACGTTTTGGTATTTTGAATAATTGGATAATTTACTTATTTATCAATAGAAGTACTCAGTTCATTTAATTTAAGACTTTCTCTATATTTATTTATATTCTGATTGTGGTTATGTGCATTGGTTTGTGTTAGTGGACACGATCTTATTGAGATCCTAGTGTGAACCGTTGGTTTAGTGACGGTTCACTCATACTTCTGGTTCAGCCAAAATTGGGGTGTGACAAATCATGTCAATGGGATTGCTGTGTGGAAAAAACCCTCGATGAAGCACCAGTAATGGTTGACCAATCCAAGGAAACTTCTGACTTCTGTTACTAAAGTGGGTGTCTTCCATTCCATGACTGCACTAACCTTTTTAGGGTCCACTATTAATCCTTCAGCAGATATAATATGCCCCAAGAATGCTACTTGCCTTAGCCAAAATTTACATTTCTTAAATTTGGAATACAACTTTTCCTGCCTAAGCTTTTGCAATGCCAAGCGGAGGTGCTCCACATGGGCGATATTATCGGGCAAATAGATGAGGATGCCATTGATGAAAACAATGACAAACTTATCTAAAAATTCATGGAATACCCGGTTCATGAGCTCCATGAATGAGGCTAGAGTGTTTGTCAATCCAAAGACATGACCAAGAACTCAAAGTGGCCATACCTTGTTCTGAATGCTGTCTTGGGCATATCACTCCCTTAATCCTCAACTGGTGATAGCTTGACCGTAAGTTTATCTTTGAAAACACACTTGCCCCCCATAATTTATCGAATAAATCATTGATTTGGGGCAAAGGATACCGGTTCTTGATTGTTAACTTGATCAGATCTCAATAATCAATACACAAACAGACGTTGTCGTCTTTCTTCTTCACAAATAGCATCGGTGCTCCCCAAGGTGAAATGTTGGGTCTAATATATCTAGAAGTTCCTGAAGCTGTACCTTGAGTTCCTTTAACTCAATGGGGGCCATATGGTATGGAGCCTTAAAAGTAGGAGCTGCTCCAGGGACTAAGTCAATCACAAATTATATTTCTTGATCTGGTGCTAGACTAGGTAGCTCTTCAGGGAACACATCGGGAAATTCATTCGCAATCGGTATGTCTTCCAATCTTAGCATCTTGGGTTCGATATCCAATACCGATACTAGATAACTTTCGCACCCTTGGCGTATGATTTTAGATGCTTGCAGGGCCGACAGAAACAACTTGCGACATTTCATGGTTTTGTCGCCAGTGTAAACAAAGGCTTCTCCAACAGTAGGCTGGAATAAAATCTGGCACTTAGAACATAGGACGTTAGCTTGGTGTTTTGCCAACCAGTCCATTCTCAGAATTACCTCAAAGTCCTTCATCTCAAGGCAGACGAGGTTGGCTTCTAGTACTCTACCCTCTATCACCACATTGCATGGTCCATAATAGTCTTTTGGACCCGGCTTGGATCCCATGGGCATATGTACTATTAGTGCACAAGACATCTTGCATGACGGAATTCCCAATTTAATAGCGAATATGGGGGACATGAACGAGTACGTAGCCCCCGAATCAAATAATATAAGTGCGAGTGTACCAGCTATAGAAATAATACCTACACATATACATTTGAATTACTACATGCCATGCAAGATGATGCTTTTCTCCAAAATTTAAAATACCTATGACAACTCCAGGTGAGCCCTTTGCATCATCAGTCGATAAGGTGAAGACCTTGTCTTGTCCCGATGGTAGTGCTTTCTTGGGTTCCGGGCATACTCTAACAAAGTGACCATACTTTCCACAATTAAAGCAAGTGCCATATGGTACATAAGAGGTACTTGAAGCTACAGGCCTTGGCTGAGTAGTCCTGGGTACAATGGCGGGCTTGCTTTGAGTGGAGTCCGGATTACTATAAGCGGGCCTCACATTGGATGAAGCAAAAGAAGCTATCACGGATGAACTAGGGTAGTGAGTCCAAAATTGCTTGTTGGGCCGGTTGTTAGTGAAGCTCATAGGCATCTTTTGGCCTTGGTGGTTCTGACGGTACCCATCTTCAACATTTTACGCTACCTGCACGGTGTCACTGTACGCAATCAGTCTCACGGACTCCATTATCACCTTGATATCACCCCTCAATTCCTGTACGAAGCGCCTTAGCTTAGGCTCTTCATCCCTCATGGATGCGGGAGAAAAGTAGAAGAGTTCCTTGAACTTTTGTTGATATGACTCAACAGAATTACTCTCCTAGGTATGATTAAAGTACTCAACCTCCTTCCGGTCTCTGAAGTTCTGGGAAAAGAAGTTCTTATAAAATGCTTCCTTAAATATCTGCCATGTGATCTCTGCATGACGCTACATCAAAGTAGGTTAGATGCCCTTCCACCAATCATAGGGCACCCCTTCTAACTGAAAGTTTACACATTGCAAATTTTGTGCCTCAGTGCACATAAGGGTCTTCAAGGCCTTCTTCATCACTTGGATCCAGATCGCCGGCTACATTGGATTGGTATCAACCCCCGTGAACTTCAACCGGTGCATCCGCTGAAAATTATTTATCACTTTTGCCCCATCTATCTGATGCTGTAACTAGATGCCTGCCATGGCGGGGTGAGTGTGAGCTACAGGCACTGGTACCTAATCATGATGAACCGCTAGTACTGGAGGCACCTGCTCATGCATATGCGGTGCAGGAGGGATTAGAGGTATGCCTCCACCTTATGCTTGTCCTAGAACTGGTGGAGCTAGAGGCACTCCTCGGAGAGCAACCAATAATTCATTAAATACGGCATCCATATTGCTTTGTTGATCTTCTAGATTCCGTACCAAGCCACCCATGATGGCTGCCATATCTGTCGCTGTTTATACTGGAGGCGGTGGTGGAAGATTAACTGGTAGCGGAGGAGGAGGTGGTGGTGGCGGTACACGTGGTGGTGAATTTGAACCACCCTAGCCCACACTACCCTCATCCTCAGCTAGTTGATTTACATTAGCATTTCTCCTTCTAGGCCTTCTCCTTGGAGGCATTGCTTATCAATTCTTATAGGTTGATAGGGCAAATCTATAAATGCCCAATGTTAGTATCAACCAAAAGTCCAATTAAATCATAACAATATCTCAAACACTTCATGTTATGGCAGTCATAAATATTGCATCGTAAATTTCCACACTTTAAAATACAATTTAAGTTGTTTTCCTAAACCAGTAGCAATAATCGATAGTACACTCCGCCAGTCGGGTGGAACCGATTAGTAATCCCCTTAATTTATTAAGAAAGGCAACTAAATGGCACTAGATGAACTAAATTCCAGTTGGTTATACAGTTTGTATCACCTATAGACAATATGCCTTTCAGTAGCCCAAGCGGATGAAGTGGCGGATGACCGTTCATCTGGTTATTTTGATGATTGAACACTTAAAAAATTTTCTAAGTTTATGATTATACCGGAGGCACGAGGTGGTTTTATGTGACTCCGGTAACTTTTAAATGGATCCAGTAATTCCTTGGCACCCAAAAGTCCAATTGACTAGATTCTTAGTCAACTAGTAGAACGAAGAGGCAGCATGGCTTATGTGACCGATATGCCGATACCACGAAGTCAGAAGTCTATAAAAAGGATCATGGGTTCTCACTTAAAGCCCATATCAACAGGAATCTGGAAGGGGAAGGTAGGGTTTCCTCCGATTCTCCAAGGCTTTGTCCTCCTAGTTCTTAGTAATTTCAACTGCATCGGGCAACAAAACTCTGTCTATTTCGGTTTCAGCTATGTTCATTCCCTCGTTCTTGTTGTTCTAGTTCCTTATGGCATACCTAGGTTTCATTCCATGGAACAGTGACCTAATAGGTTTAGGGCATGGTTTTCCCTACTTCATCTTCTTGGGAATTCATGTCTCTCTTGCCCAAGCCATCATTCTAACTGTGATTCATCTATTTGCCCAATATTGTAGGCATCATGACTCATTGTAAGGAGAGTAAGGTTGTTCCAGCCAAGAGGTTCTACAAGACATGTTTCCTATCTTATGATTGTAGCCAAAACTGGGGGAAGTTCGACATAGCCAAGATTGAACCAGGATGGTAAGTCATCCTGGGGGAGCTAACCAAGTTTGCTGCTGGGGTGCACTTTGATGCACTAGGTTAGACCCCAGCCTTCCATACGGGACGACGTATATCTCAACTTGGTGAGGTATTTCTTTTGCAATTTGGGCTATACTATGGACGAGGTAAGTGTGCTATGTCTTACCAGCATGGTTAAAGGTATACGTATGACTATGAGCATCGTCCGCCTAGGCATAATACTCAACATTTTCACTACTGGAAAAACTATGTATTTTGGGCCTCGTTAGGTTATAGACTGCCTAGAGGATCAGTGGGTTACCTTATGCCAAGAGCTCATCCTTCCCAACCTACAATATCTGGAGAATGGAAACATTGAGCCCGACTACCGATCCATTCCTAGGTTCATCAGTCGCATTATTCAGCACAACATACTCTCTAGAGCTAGACATAGGGATGAGCTTAACACCTTTGGTATATACATGACGCACTACATACTTCGAAGAGAGCAGCTATGTCTCCCATATATTATCTTGAGACACATCTTATTCTTAGCAAGACTATCTGGGTCCAGATGGATGACTGTCATATGGTCGACTGTTGTCTTATATATTCACTTACTTTGGGGTGAGCTTTGTTGGAGAGGAAATAGAGAATGGAAAGGAGTCCTCCCCATTCGGTTGGACTAGCATCGTACGGATGAAACTACATGAAGTGGTAATGTCCGACCTAGAGCTCGAGGCAATCGAAAATCCTCACAAGAGAGCACGTCGGAGACAACCAATAGTAAGCAGGGTAACTATCAGAGAGGATAGTGACAGTAAGGGGAAAGTCCCAATAAGAGACGGGGCTTCCACTTCTACAGTAGCAGCTAGATCTCGTGGTCGCATGACTCGAGTTGAGGAAATGTTTACCGCTCTTCAGGAAGATCAACGAAAAATCATAGAGGAGCTAGCTGGCATGCAGCGTGTTCAACAGACCATCGTAAGGCGTCAGGATGCCTTTAATGAGGACCTCCATCAGGTTCAAGCCTTAATGATGCTTGCTCCATCATCTGCTAGCGATCTTCAGTGATCACACTACTTTTCTTACTATGTATTTGACATCAGCACCTACCTTTTTAGTAACAGTACTTCTTCCTTACTTCGTACTTGTCATACCTATAGGGTATAATATATATATATATATATATATATATATGTTCTTACTTATACTTGTGTATTATTCTCTTATTTAATTCTCGCAGATGGTGACTAAACTATTTTTGTCCCTAGTCACTACTATTGGTTTGTACATGTCATTTAGTTAACGACATCTGGAGATCTTTTGCCGGTTGGCTAAAAGGTTTTTGAGGTTTTCAAGTCCATAACCATCTTCTTTTTGTGGGGTAGTTGGCCTTTAAGCTCCCTTTAGAGCCGGGAAGGCGTGTGGTTAAGCTGGCCGTCATTCGTCTACAGAACTCACAAGATTTGTGTGGTGAACGACATCTGGAGATCTAAAAACCAAGTAAAAAACTAAATGGCAACAGATCTAGGAAGCTGTGAATGCATAGCAAATTTATGTGGTGTTAATAGTACGGAGTATGCTCATAGTACTCATATATTAAAAACAAGTAATGAAAAATTACCCGCTATAAGTGGCGCAGTTAATATGCTATTAGATTTATCTTTTACTTTCTTTCGTAAAATCGACAAAAAAATTGATCATATTCAAAATAAAGTTACCTTAGTCAATGATCAAGTAACCCAACTTTGTCACACCCCAATTCTGATCCAACCAGAATGGTGTAAGTGAACCGTCATTGAACCAACGGTTCACACCAGGATCTCGAATAGGCCGTGTCCACCCATACAAACCAATTACACATAACCACAATCAGAATATAAATATACAGCGGAAGACTTTAAATAGAATGAACTGAGTATCTATTGATAATAAAATATCCAATTATTCAAAATCAAACACATAAAATAATATCGTTACATCCCTTTAATCCAATCAAAAAAATCTAAAATAAATAAATAAAACCCCATCAAAGGTACACGCAGAAAGGGCACTCGCATGAAGCATCATGCTCGTCCTCCCCTGCTTGTACATCCAGAGCAGCTACACCTCCATACGCCGGAGCGTTCACGTAATCATCCACAGTGTAACCTGCATCAACATCTAAAAACAATGTACGTACAAAGGGTGAGCACAGAACACAGCTCAGTAAGATAATCAGATAGTTTCACAATATTATGCATGAGTAACAATCATTTGATGTTGTGGTTTGATTTTAAGTTTGCAATGTGCTATAGAAAGGTTTGGTGGCCCCCGCACCTCTATATACGAGTGTGTGGCATCGCACAGTAGATCACACTACCACCAACCCACATGCACCCATCATGGAATAGAGATAGAGCTAAGGTATACCCGCACCTCCCCTGATACTCTACCCATACCAGTACCTAAGCCCCTACTGGCCAGGGCTCGCAAACTGGGCTCGCAACTAACCAATCCTATATGTCAACAATGTATGCTCTATCCCAGCACAGCCGTCTATGGCATAGAGATAGAGCTAGAGCGTGCAGGCCGGGCCGGAGACCACAATACCTCACCTCCCCCTGATACCCTATCCGCAACTAACCCACTAGGATAGAAACAATACGCAGGTAGACCCTATCCCAACATAACTCCCTACGGCATAGAGATAGAGCTAAAGTATCGTGGACAAGCCAGCGTCGACTCGGAATCCTCAGTACCACACAACAATGGCCGGGACAACATCAATATCGGAGACCACCGTACCACGACCTTCCCCTGATACCCCACCCGTACCAAGCATGTTAAGATAGAATACTACAAAAGGTGCCAGTGTGAAGAGCGATCCTAGGCCCATGCCCCACTCCACACACCAACGAAAACAATCACATGTCTAACAATCACATCCTATGAATGCATGAACAATAATAATAATAACAGAAAGTAAAGGATGGCATGTGAATATGCACAAACATCATATCATAGATATTCAATTATTAACAACGATTTACTATCCATTAATTATTAGGTTTAGGTCAGATTCCCTTACCTGACGCTCGTTCGATAACTTGCTCCACTTCGCAAGGTCCAAACGATATGTCACAAAGTCCTACAATATTATTAGGGTTTCATTAGAATATATTGTTTAGGGTTTCATGTTGGTCGGAAACCAACAGGGATCACAAACTACCGTCACAGAGCTGACCGGTGGCATATACCGGTCGCAGCTCTGTGGGAAAGACTGGTGACCGGTATGGTCAGCCGGTCCCCACAGATAACCTCCCGAGAGATAGCGGTCGCACATACCGGTCGCGCTATGTGCAACCAGTATAGTCGACCGGTATGTCTCCGGAAGACCATACATGGGTTTTTCGACTGCCGTCGATCATCCTCCATGGATTTTCAAGGTTTCTCCTATTCATTCTAAGTCTAGGCTTTGAGTTAGAGTTATCCCCAACTCATCCAAGTCTCGTTTCGATGAATATCATCTCGAAACTCGAAACTAGGGTTTGACGGCAACTTAGGGTTTATTGGCCAATTTAGGGTTTTAGATCAATACCTACTTTGCATGGTATTGATCCACCCACACAACTAACATAGGGTAAGAAGAGGGGTTCAAACACTTACTGTTGACAGGCGTAATGAGAGCTTCGTCAAACGGTAATGGCAGCTCCTTCTTCTTCCTCCTAGCTCCTTCTCCTTTTCCACCTCTTTCTCTTCTCTAGGGTTTGCGAGAGACAATGGAAAGGATTTGAGGAGGGTTAAGGGTGTATTTATAGGCTAAAAATAGGGTTTAGTAACCCTACTAGGATTACGAAACTTCTAGGATTCGAAATCAAGAAAGCGGGACCCGCAGAGACCAATTTCTAAATTCCCGCACATAGCTGTGCAGGCCATACCGGTCGACCGGTACCAAGACCGGTACCATCGACCGGTATACCAAAAATCAGGTATAATTGGTCGACTTCGGTCCGATTTCGTACCTGTTTGTTATCCGCTTGCCCCGTCTGGCCCGGTGATGATCGGAAGACCTGTCACGACACAAAACCAAGGTTAGACCGGATTTTCAGAGTGCGGGTCTTACAACTCCACCACCCTTAAAAGAAATTTCATCCCGAAATTTGCATGTAGGTACTACAACTCCCCCACCCTTAAAAGAAATTTCGGCCTCTAAATTTGAACGTACCTTGATCATCAAAAAGGTTAGGGTACTCCTTCCTCATCGCGCTCTCTTCTTCCCAAGTAATTTCCTCCACATTTTGGCTTCTCCAATGCACCTTCACATAGTGGATATCCTTGGTTCGAAGTTGCTGAACTTTTCAGCTTGAGAGCATTACAGGAACCACTTCGAAAGTTAAGTCTTCAGTCAAGTCTGGAGGATCAACGCTCAAGATATGCGATGGATCTCTGACATACTTCTTCAGTAATGATACATGGAACACATTATGAACGTTAGACATAGATGGTGGTAGAGCCAATTGATATGCTACATTACCACGTCGATTCAATATCTCATATGGTCCCACATACCTGGGGCATAGCTTCCCCTTTTTACCAAACCGTTTCAGACCTCGCACCGGTGACACCTTCAAGAATACTTTGTCACCCACTGCAAACTCCAGATCTCGACGTCGATTATCCGCATAGTGCTTCTGTCGAACTTGAGCTGTCTTTACTCTCTCTTTGATCTGATCAATC
Organism: Protea cynaroides; assembly: GCA_028583415.1. Classification (NCBI taxonomy): domain Eukaryota; kingdom Viridiplantae; phylum Streptophyta; class Magnoliopsida; order Proteales; family Proteaceae; genus Protea; species Protea cynaroides. Next base: position 20,326,181 of record CM053267.1, on the reverse strand, counting down.
ACTCGACAAGTTTCTTCAACAAACTCCGGTCCTACAATTCTTCTTTCCCCCACTTCATTCCATAACAGAGGTGTACGACACTTCTTCCCATAGAGTGCTTCATACGGGGCCATCTGAATTGTAGCCTGATAACTGTTGTTGTAAGCAAACTCAATAAGTGATAGCTTCTCATCCCAAGCTCCTTTGAAATCTAATGCACAAGCTCGAAGCATATCTTCTAAAATCTGAATGGTTCGCTCTGACTGTCCGTCCGTCTGAGGATGAAAAGCTGTACTGAACTTCAACTTTGTTCCCATAGCTTTCTGTAATCCTTCCCAGAACTTCGATATAAAACGAGGATCTCTGTCAGATACTATACTCTCTGGAACGCCATGAAGTCTGACTATATTATCAACATATAACTTGTCCAGCTTCTCCATGGTATACTGAGGTCTGACCGCAATAAATCGAGCTGTCTTGGTGAGCCGATCTACTATAACCCAAACTGCATCCACTGACCTTGGTGTCAAAGGTAGGCCAACGAGGAAATCCATAGTAATACAATCCCACTTCCATGCTGGTTCTGGTAACGACTGTAGTAAACCCACGGGTCTTTGCCTTTTCGCTTTAACTTGTTGACAATTCAGACATTGGAACACGAAACGAGCTATATCTGCTTTCATACCCCTCCACCAATATAGTCTTCTTAGATCATGGTACATCTTGGTACTCCCTGGATGTACTGAATATGGAGTGTAATGAGCTTCAGTCATAACTCGACCTCTGATATCGCAGTCTTCGCTCTCAGGTATACATAACCGTCCGCGATACTTGAGTACTTTGTCTGATTCCAAGGTAAAGTCAGGATTGCACGAACCCTTCTCTAAGTCTTCCTGCACTGTCTTGAGATATGGATCCTGTAGGATTGCTACCTTGACTTCATCAATTAGACCCAGTGAGATCTTCAATGCGGCGAACATCATAGTGAACTTATGAATCAAGCCTTGCTCAACTGGATCTTCTGCAGTCTCTATAATATACTCTTCATCACCCTCGATTGAACTCGAGGCTGCAGCACACAATGCAGCATTTGTACTTGGTCCTGCCTCAGGTTTCGATGCCCACTTTCTGCTTAAGGCGTCAGCCACCACATTGGCTTTGCCCGGATGGTACTGGATGTCGCAATCATAATCTTTTAACAATTCCAGCCATCTCCTCTGTCTCATATTCAGATCCTTCTGAGTGAAGAGATAGGTTAAACTTTTGTGATCTGACTTGATCTGAAACTTCTCACCGTACAAGTAGTGTCTCCAAGTCTTGATTGCATGTATAACCGCTGCTAACTCCAAGTCATGCGTAGGATAGTTCTTCTCATGCTCCTTTAACTGTCTTGATGCGTAAGCAATCACATGTTCTCCTTGCATCAGAACACACCCAATACCCAACCCTGAAGCATCCGTATACAAAGTAAACGGTACGTTTTGGTTCTGGGATGGTCAAGATAGGTGCAGAGACAAGTCTTGACTTCAAAGTCTGAAAGCACTTCTCACACTCATCTGTCCATATAAATTTCTCTCCCTTCTTGGTTAATCTGGTGAGTGGAACAGCGATCCTGGAGTAATCTTCCATGAATCTTCTATAATAACCAGCCAACCCAAGGAAACTACGAATCTCCGCAACAGATTTTGGTGCTTCCCATCCTACTATAGCAGTTATCTTGCTTGGATCAACCTTGATACCGTCTTCAGATACAACATGGCCCAAGAAAGCCACTTCCTTCAGCCAAAACTCGCACTTCTTGAATTTTGCATAAAGCCTCACATCTCTCAGCCGTTGTAGGGCTGCCCTCAAATGCGTTGTATGAGTCTCCATGTCCTTAGAGTAAATCAATATGTCATCGATGAATACGATGACCGAAGTGTCCAACATATCATGGAACACTCGGTTCATCAGTTCCATAAACGACGCTGGAGCATTGGTCAACCCGAAAGACATAACTAGAAACTCATACTGCCCATACCTCATCCTGAAAGCAGTCTTCGGAATATCTCCGGCCTTGATCTTCAATTGGTGATACCCCGATCGGAGATCGATCTTCGAGAAAACCTTTGCTCCCTGCAGCTGATCGAATAGATCATCGATCCTAGGCAAAGGATATCGATTCTTGATCGTCAACTTGTTCAGCTCACGATAGTCAATACATAGCCGTAAACTTCCATCTTTCTTCTTGACGAATAATACAGGTGCTCCCCAAGGCGATATACTAGGTCGTATGAAGCCCTTATCCAGCAATTCTTGTAATTGGGTCTTCAACTCCTTTAACTCGGTCGGGGCCATCCTGTATGGTGCTTTAGACACCGGCGCCGAACCTGGCATAAGGTCTATCACAAATTCTGTAGCCCTGTCTGGTGGTAAGCCTGGAAGATCTTCTGGAAATACATCTGGAAACTCCCGAACCACATCTATATCTTCCATCTTGAGTGACTCTGCCGTGAGATCGACTACAGATACGAGATAACCCACTCCCCCTTTCTCCAAACATCTCTTAGTTTTTAGGGCGGAGAGGATCAGCTTCCGCTTCCTAGATAGCTTAATCCCAGTGAAACTATATTCCTTTCCCTCTCTGTCAGTAAGCACAAGCTTCCTTTCACCACATAAAAGGACGGTCGAATGATGGCCTAGCCAATCCATCCCCAAAATGACATCAAAATCTGCCATCTCAAGTATTACTAGGCTTGCTTCTAAGTCTCGGCCCTCGATACTTACAGTACATGGTCCATAATACTTGGTCAAAGCCACTTCGACTCCTAATGGAGAGCGAACTATCAAGCTTGGGTTCAATTGCTTGATTGGTAACTCCATTCGCTTCCCAAAAGAAACAGAAACAAAGGAGTGCATGGCCCCAGAGTCAAATAATACTCTGGCGGGTAAACCAGCTACATTTACAATTCCTGGAATATATTGCCCCTTAGTTCTATATGCTCATGCAACTGAAAGAATAAACCAAATAGTAAGGGATAAAGTCGTACCAGTTACCACATCAGGTGATGCGGCTGCCTCTTCAGTGGTGACCGCATAAACTCTTCCTTGCTGGGGAGCTGGCTTCTTAGGTAGTGTACAGTTCCTTGCAACATGTCCCAGCTGCTGACAGTTATAACATTTAATATTTGGGTTGGGTCTGGTGAACTGTGGCACGGGTGGTGCCAGGTTGTTTCTCGCAGGTGCTGTAACGGTCTGCCCCCTGTATGGGTGGAATGGTCTAGTATTACCGTCACCCGAGCTCTCTCCAGCAGATCTCTTCACTCCCCTGTTCTGAGCGAAGAAGCTGTCCCTCTGACTGGACTCTATCACCCTCGCAACCTGTACCGCCTCATTGTAGGTCTTCTTGTCCAGACCCAAAAGGTGCTCTCTGATGCTTCCACGTAGTCCCATGGTGAACCTACGTGTCTTGGTCTCCTCCTCCTGCATACTGGCTGGTGTGAAGAAGAACAGCTCTTCATACCTCTGCTGATATGCATCTACGGTCGACTGAGCCTGCTGGAGGTTGAGAAACTCTCTCTCCATTTGATCTCTGAAGCTCTTTGGGAAATATTTGTCGAAGAAGGCCACTTTAAACACTTCCCAGTCAACTAGTGTATACTTATTCTCCAGATATGCCCGTGTAGAATTCCACCAAGCATTGGCGTCTTCTCTCAGCATATGAGTGGCAAACAGAACCTTCTCCTCCTCAGTGCAAGTCATCAGTCGAAAGTTCTTTTCCATTTCAGAAACCCACTGTGCTGGCCACAATGGTTTCCCTGTCCTGCCTGTGAACGATGAAGGTTTCAACTTCAAGAATCTATCCACTGACCTGCTCAGATCATGTTGTCCCTGTGTGTCTGCTCCGTACCATGGTGGTGGATACGGATACGCTCCCGGATACGCAGAAGGCGACAGAAACCGATGCGGTGGTGGTACATTCTGTGCTTGGCCCCTCGGCCTTGGGCTACTCTGCATCGGTTGGGTAGTATTAATTCCTCCTGACTCGGGCGTATTTCCAGCGGGAACAGAACCTGCTGGCCTGAGCATCTTCAGTACTTCGCTCAGAAATTCCTTCTGTTGAGCCTGCATCTGGTAGACCAAGTTTGTAACAATGGTCTCAGAATTCCTGTGAGGTGGGCCCGGTAATTCTGTCGGTACTTTCGGGACCTGTTCCTCCTCCACTTCAAGACTGGTTTCTCTAACCTGGTCTTGCTCAGCTTGCTCTTCTTCTAGGCGCATCCTGGCCTGATGACGCTTCCGACCCCTTCGACCGTTTCCACCTGCCATCTCAGACTATTTATTTGGATTTGAGAAGAAGACATAACACGTGAGAACATCAATAATAGTAGTGTTAGTCTTGAATAATGCAGGGAAAAATAGTCGAGAAGTAACATTTCAATTTACACAATTTTAGAAGTTTTTAATTCAATTTTCTGGCTCTTTGGGGCGTACCGGTCGCACCCCTATGGAACAGTATGCGGCCGGTATAGTCGACCGGTCAGAATTAAAATTCTGGCCGAGACATAGCGGTCGCACACCTGGGGTGATACCGGTCGACCGGTATAGGCATAACCGTCGACCGGTATGCCCAAAATGGCTTTAAAATCGCAAAAAAGTGAGAATTTCTCACTTTTCTTTTCTTCTTTCTCTCCGGTGGCGATTCTCCTCTGGGTTCCGAGTTGCTACAGTCCGAACGGTGCTATTTGAAGCCGATTCCTTCCATTCAAGACCTAGCATATCGTCTCCAGGTAGGTCTCTTCTCTCTCTCTCATATTTTTAGGAATTTCCGATATCGTCTTTATGTAGAAATTTAGGTTTTTCTTTGTTCGAGATGATTTAACCGTAGGAATTCCTTTTCTTCGGCTTGGAAAGGGTTTAGGGACCCCCAAGAGCAAAAGCCCTCAACTAATTTGGGGTTCCACCGAACGGTTTTCTTAAAAATCAAATTTTTCATCTTTTGACCTAGGTTTTTTCTCATTTTTTCGAAATTTCTTGATTTTTCTTAATTTCTTGAAATTTCTTGCAATTTCTTGTTATAATTGCCTATGATTGGTTTGTTGATGAGTGTGGGGGTTACGTAAGTCCTCCTCCCCTTGTTTTGGGTGAGTTCGAGGCTTTTTCTCAAAATGCTGTCGTTATGCTGCCGAAATTTCGAAAATTTTTTAACTTTTATCTCATTTTCTTTTGCAGCTTAAATGGCTCCTAGACGTGCTCTTGGCAAGCGTCCCCACGACTCGAGTTCACGTGCCCCACAGCCACCAGTTCCCCAATTGGACGAGAAATGGTTCCGTTCTTTGGAAGCACAAGCTCGGTTCCCGTGGTTCGATAATAAAAACATAGAATCTGGGCGTCGGGTTAACTTGGAGCAGTTAGACCGATTCTACGTTCGAGCGACTTTTGACAGGCTTGGTTGGTCGCCCGTCATCTCTTACACCTACACCACTCGTCCCAATCTGGTTAAGCATTTCTTTGCTAACCAGGAGCTGCACGGAAATGTGAACGATCCCAACCAAGGTAGGGATTTACGTATCTCCAGTTATGTCAAGGGTGTACACATCTCATTCAACACCCACCAGCTGGCCGACCTTCTAGGGGTTCCTAATGATGGAGACCTAGTGTATTTCCCTCCCAAAGCGAAGGGCTATCTGACTGAGGACCTGCGTCGAGAGATAGCTCATCAGATCCTTAACCCTGGGGCTCCTATGAAGGCGGCTAGCTTGAGACCTGTACCTCGGGTCTACAGTCGCATCATCCAGCACAACATCATCCCCCAGAGCGGCCATTATAGTGAGTTGTCCCAGCTCACCCAGTACGTCACCTATTGGGTCTGCACAGGGGAGCGGATCTCACTTGCTTACCTCATCATCCGGACCATGCACCAGGCGACCCTGGCCGATCAGGCCAGTAACCTTCCCTACGGTCGTCTCATTACCTCCCTGTTACTTCGCCTGGGTGTGAGCATGAGAGGTGAGGTGACAGTCGAGGACACTATGACGTCCGACATAGACTGGGACGCCATTCAGAGGATGCAGATGGTTCATCTGGCCGTTAGTGACGACGAGTTGGAGGCTCGCCCTCGTCCACTTGGGAGAGTAGCAGCAGCAGCAGCCGCGGCCAATGCGGCCTATGCGGCCGAGGTGAGTGATGACGACGATGACGATGTGGCTGGGGATGCACCAGTGCCTGCCCCACAGCCTGCACCTGCACCACCACCATCTGTCTCTACAGCTGGACCCTCTCAGCCTCCTCCCGACTCAGTGTTGAGTATGTTCACTGAGATCAGGGACACCCAGAGGGTCATCCTGGAGTCTCAGCGAGAGATGGGTCAGGAGTTGGGACGCCTGGCTCGTAGTCTACAGGTGACTCAGGACCAGGTGCATTGGCTTAGGGTCGCATACGAGCGGGACTATGATATAGCGGACCCCATTCCTCCCAGGCCTCCTACCCCATGATTTCCCATTTACTTTTCTTTTCATATGACGGTTTATATAACAGGGTAACTTTCCGGTTTGTGGACTGTACCCTGTAGCACTATTACATTTGATACTTTTTTTTTCTTGTTTAATGAAAGTTTTATGGTTCACCTATCTAGTGTATGTGCACATATTAAGTTTCATATTTAGAATAGTACATTATTCTCTTTCTTAATCCGTCTCAGGTATCAAACAATGCTTAGGGTGTGTTTGTATTAAGATTTTTAATATTTTCCTAACTCAGTTCATCGACTCAGTTAAGTGCAACAAGGTTTGTAGGAACAGAGCCCGAGAGCTCTGATACCAAGTTGTCACACCCTAATTCTGATCCAACCAGAATGGTGTGAGTGAACCGTCATTGAACCAACGGTTCACACCAGGATCTCGAATAGGCCGTGTCCACCCATACAAACCAATTACACATAACCACAATCAGAATATAAATATACAGCGGAAGACTTTAAATAGAATGAACTGAGTATCTATTGATAATAAAATATCCAATTATTCAAAATCAAACACATAAAATAATATCGTTACATCCCTTTAATCCAATCGAAAATAATTGAAATAAATAAATAAAATCCCATCAAAGGTACACGCAGAAAGGGCACTCGCATGAAGCATCATGCTCGTCCTCCCCTGCTTGTACATCCAGAGCAGCTACACCTCCATACGCCGGAGCGTTCACGTAATCATCCACAGTGTAACCTGCATCAAAATCTAAAAACAATGTACGTACAAAGGGTGAGCACACAACACAGCTCAATAAGACAATCAGATAGTTTCACAATATTATGCATGAGTAACAATCATTTGATGCTGTGGTCTGGTTTTAAGTTTGCAATGTGCTATAGAAAGGTTTGGTGGCCCCCGCACCTCTATACACGAGTGTGGGGCATCGCACAGTAGATCACACTACCACCAACCCACATGCACCCATCATGGAATAGAGATAGAGCTAAGGTATACCCGCACCTCCCCTGATACTCTACCCATACCAGTACCTAAGCCCCTACTGGCCAGGGCTCGCAAACTGGGCTCGCAACTAACCAATCCTATATGTCAACAATGTATGCTCTATCCCAGCACAGCCGTCTACGGCATAGAGATAGAGCTAGAGCGTGCAGGCCGGACCGGAGACCACAATACCTCACCTCCCCCTGATACCCTATCCGCAACTAACCCACTAGGATAGAAACAATACGCAGGTAGACCCTATCCCAACATAACTCCCTACGGCATAGAGATAGAGCTAAAGCATCGTGGACAAGCCAGCGTCGACTCGGAATCCTCAGTACCACACAACAATGGCCGGGACAACATCAATATCGGAGACCACCGTACCACGACCTTCCCCGATACCCCACCCGTACCAAGCATGTTAAGATAGAATACTACAAAAGGTGCCAGTGTGAAGAGCGATCCCAGGCCCATGCCCCACTCCACACACCAACGAAAACAATCACATGCCTAACAATCACATCCTATGAATGCATGAACAATAATAATAATAACTGAAAGTAAAGGATGGCATGTGAATATGCACAAACATCATATCATAGATATTCAATTATTAACAACGATTTACTGTCCATTAATTATTAGGTTTAGGTCAGATTCCTTACCTGACGCTCGTTCGATAACTTGCTCCACTTCGCAAGGTCCAAACGATATGTCACAAAGTCCTACAATATTATTAGGGTTTCATTAGAATATATTGTTTAGGGTTTCATGTTGGTCGGAAACCAACAGGGATCACAAACTACCCTCACAGAGCTGACCGGTGGCATATACCGGTCGCAGCTCTGTGGGAAAGACTGGCGACCAGTATGGTCAGCCGGTCCCCACAGATAACCTCCCGAGAGATAGCGATCGCACATACCGGTCGCGCTATGTGCAACCGGTATAGTCGACCGGTATGTCTTCGGAAGACCATACATGGGTTTTTCGACTGCCGTCGATCATCCTCCATGGATTTTCAAGGTTTCTCCTATTCATTCTAAGTCTAGGCTTTGAGTTAGAGTTATCCCCAACTCATCCAAGTCTCGTTTCGATGAATATCATCTCGAAACTTGAAACTAGGGTTTGACGGCAACTTAGGGTTTATTGGCCAATTTAGGGTTTTAGATCAATACCTACTTTGCATGGTATTGATCCACCCACACAACTAACATAGGGTAAGAAGAGGGGTTCAAACACTTACCGTTGACAGGCGTAACGAGAGCTTCGTCAAACGGTAATGGCGGCTCCTTCTTCTTCCTCCTAGCTCCTTCTCCTTTTCCACCTCTTTCTCTTCTCTAGGGTTTGCGAGAGACAATGGAAAGGATTTGAGGAGGGTTAAGGGTGTATTTATAGGCTAAAAATAGGGTTTAGTAACCCTACTAGGATTAGGAAACTTCTAGGATTCAAAATCAGGAAAGCGGGACCCGCAGAGACCAATTTCCAAATTCCCGCACATAGCTGTGCAGGCCATACCGATCGACCGGTACCAAGACCGGTACCATCGACCGGTATACCAAAAATCAAGTATAATTGGTCGACTTCGGTCCGATTTCGTACCTGTTTGTTATCCGCTTGCCCCGTCTGGCCCGGTGATGATCGGAAGACCTGTCACGACACAAAACCAAGGTTAGACCGGGTTTTCAGAGTGCGGGTCTTACAAACTTGGTTCTATAATAGACTTGGATTTCAACCAAGAGACCAAAGAAACCTTCCATAGGCTAGACCAAAAATTGGACAAAATTTTAAATAAAAATTTTTCCGAAGAGATTCCTACTTTTTCCACATCCCACAGAACTGCGTGGTATTATGGAAATGCTGAATCTTTCAAACCTCTAACTACAAAAAAATCGACAACTCTTTCGCAATTTCTTTCTTTAAAAGAAATAATAGACTATTGTAAAAAACGGTTTAAAAAAGAAACTGATTTTTTTGAACAACAAAAATTAGTGACTATGATGCAACAGATTTATATCGAACATGAAAAGGTATTTAAGCAGCATCATTATAATCTTTTTGAGGAAAACCCCTCTGAAGAGACAGAGACAGAAGAAATCCTTCAAGAAGTCCTCTCTGAAGAAGACTATGAGTTAATTCCAGTATCAACAAAGGTTCTAGATGAAATTTTTATCCATAATGACAAGGTTAAACTAGTAGCCGGCACATCAAGAAAGATTTAAACTGAATCTTCAACGACAAATCACCCTAGACATTCTAGAAACTTTCCTTCCCCCGATAATCTTTACATGGTCGATACCTCATCCTGGAATCCACGAAGGATGGACTCACCCAGTGAACAATCAGACACTGAGTCTAATACTGAGTCAGACACTGAGTCGACACAGAACTAGACTATACTAGGAAAGGCAAACGAAAAATCGATGACAATGATCATCTTGACACCGATGAAGATTTTCAACCTCGAACATCCGAGGCTGATTTCACTGAAAGCTACGGATGATTCAACAGCCTTTGTCCCAAATCCCCCTGTCTTCATGACCCGAAAAGAGGATCTTAACAAAGGAAATGTAGCTTCTGACGAAACCTATTTAGACCTAACCCATGTCCCTTTTAAAAGATACGAATCTGCCATTGATGATTAGGAACAATCTTTGTCTATAGTCATCACAAGCTTCGAATCCACACAGTCTAGGAAAAAATTCTTAGATTGGGTTAGCGGAACCCTCCAAGGTTCTATTCTTCACTTTCTCAAACAATGGGAAAGTACTCCCGAAGGACAAGCTACTAAAGAGCTTCTTTAAAACTCGTTGAAGTCTTTTGATGCATTATTATCCGATATCGTAAAACTCCTTAAAAATGAGTTTTGCGGGATCTGATCCGACGAACAAATGGCGGAAGATATTACCTATGCTTTATCTAAACTCAAGCTATGTAACATGAATAGCTTTGAAGAATTTTCTAAAGCCTTTCAACAATATTAGCACCTTTTACCAGTAGCCTCAACCAAACACTGGTTGTCTCAATTCTTTGCTAAATTACCTCCTCCTTGGGACACGATTTGTAAAGATAATTATCCTAAATTCTATCTTGACACAGACAGTACAGATACGCTAGGAAATTAGATTAATTATGTCTATCGACAATTAATTAATCATTGTTTCGATGCAAGAGCAGCCAAGCAATTAAAGAAGAAACTTAATCCAGGTTTCTGTAAATCCCTAATTAAAAATAATTAGGAATTTGGATGTGAAAAAACCTACACGAAGAAAAAACAAAAATCTTATAAACTATCTAAACCCATGAAACCGTTTAGACGCCGTTATAAGTGGAAATGATTTAATCCACTAAATAGATTTTTTAAACAGAAAAAATATGTTAGAAAATCTAACCTTGTTATGCCTGTAATGAAGAAGGGCATTATGCTAATAAATGTCCCCAGAAAAACAAAGGCGCCTGTAAAATGGTCAAACAATTAGAGGTCAAAAATCTTGAAATAGTTTTTTGCGACGACATTAATCACTCTTCAGAAATACTGTATGAGTTGGTCAGTGAAACCGATTCTGATTCAGGTTCCGAGTAAGATGAAATCTTTGAATTCAAAACATTAGATGTCTCTATTTCATCAGATGACCCTGAATCAATCAAACTTGATGAATGTTTTGAACAAGCCCCACCTGAAGAAACAGATTAGGTCCGCTTATCCAACTATATCCACGAAGATATGGTTGTTGACTTTTCTAAGTATGAAAAACATAAAACCATTCAAAAAGAAGAGGTTTATCATTTATCTAAGTTACCATTTTGGTCAACTAGATATTTTGAGCAAGCAAGCGGAAACACCACTGTTCGACTCACTGAAAATTTTAAAATTAAAATTAAACTTTTCAACAAAGAAAAAATTATGCGATTGTGTAAAAAACACCCTCAAATCCGATATATTCATATTAGAGTCATTGAAATTGAAATTACAGCTTTATTTAGACAAGGAATTGACATCCCTATCCTTGCATTTCTCTTTGATAAACGGTTCATTGAGAATCCTGCATCAGCCTTGATAGGAGGAATAGATTCCAATCTTGTGGTTGGAAATATTTGGTTATATTTGGTTTAGAATAAAACCAAATTATTTTGTTTCTATCACAGACCCTAACATAGAAGATACCTTAGTCCTCCGTATAAAAACTGAAGGCTTAGGAATGAAATCAAACAGCGAAAACTTAGCAATCTCATAGACATCTATTCATGAATTAACTAATGTGGCAAAAACTTCCATTAAGCCAATTGATACGCGCATAGTTGAAATTTTTGAACCTAAATCTTTTGAAACAGAAATTCAACCTCGCTTAATTAACTGGCATGATCTTCGTATACCAAAACAATGGTTACTTGATGACATTATTTCTAAAGACGAACAAAAATTTCCCACACTAGAAATAATAGCTTCGGGAAAATTTTTTATTTTTAACGATAATTTTCTGAGAAACAAAAAATGTTGCCTCAGTATAGTTCTCCTTTAAAAATAGAGGAACCCAAATCCATTGCCACTAAAATGGTTCAGATTCCTATCCGTTTAGGATCCGGATCTACTTCCTCTAAAGGTAAAGGACTCCTCGTTGACACAGACGAACTTAAAACATTTGCTATTTATCATCAGACGTTCATCGATGATGATGAATATATATTTTCTGCTAAACAAAGTAAGAAAAAAATATTTATATGTCCAAACAAAATTTCACTTTCCATTTTATAAGTCATATACTTTGGACGTGTTGCTAGATACTGGAGCAACAACTTGCTGCGGTAGATGGCAATCTTTACCCGCTGAACAATGGATAAAGCTGAAAACACCTATCCCAGCCATTGGCATTGATGGGCATCCCACATTTTTAGAATACAAAGCTAAAAATGTACCCATTATTTTAGGAAATGAAAACTTTATTATTCCTAAAATACTTTGTTTTCCTATCATGCACAGCGATTTCATCTTAGGAAATAACTTCACACGTTTGTACCTTCCAATGGAATGGCATAAACATAATATTATCTTCACCACCAATAAACAGGTAAAAGTACCAATTTTACCATATCATGTTAACAAATGTGAGACCAGGCTTACACCCGTCCCTCATCAAATCCTAACCCTTGATGAGACACATTGGATGTTTCCTAAATTAAAAGATAATTTTAATGAAAATCCCCCTGCAATTATGGGATCGCTCTCCCCGATATTGCACACTAAAACTTAATGATCCAACCAAGGTCATTAGAGTCAATCCAATCATCTATACACTTTACGATATTCAAGAATTTGATAATCAACTCAAAGAATTATTAGATAAAGGACTTATTGAACCCACATCAAGCCCTCATTCCTGCCCAGCATTTCTCGTAAGAAATCATGCTGAGATCAAACGCGGAAAAGCCAGAATGGTCATTAATTATAAGAGTCTAAATAAGCATCTTATCTTTGATGGCTATTTTATCCCACATAAAGACGTCTTGATTAATAAAATTCGAGACGCTAGTATTTACATTAAATTTGACTGTAAATCTAGATTTTGGCAAGTCAAATTAACAAACGAGTCAAAACCCTTGACCTCCTTTAGTACCCCTTATTATAAATACTATCAATGGACAGTTATGCCCTTTGGCTTATGTAATGCACCGCAAGTCTTTCAGAGATGGATGGACAACATCTTCTCTAATCTTGACTTCTGTGTGGTGTATATTGATGATATTTTAGTCTTCTCTAAAACTGGAGACGAACATACCAAGCATCTTGAAATTATGACTGATTTATTCCAAAAACATGGAATAATCCTTTCTCCTAAGAAAATCGAAGTCGAACAAACTACTATCGAATTTTTGGGCTTAACCCTTAATCCAAATGGTATTCAATTACAAGACCATATTTTAGTAAAATTAAAAGAATTTTCAGACGCCCTAGTATATAAAAAGAAATTACAAAGCTTTCTTAGAATTCTTAATTATGGTCGACAGTTCATTAAAGATCTCTCTAAGAAAGAGAAGTCTTGACATCGGTTGCTCAAAAAAGATCAACCTTTGAATGGACTCCTAATGACACTATTGTAATCCAATCTCCTAAAAAAGAAATTTAACATTTACCCCCCTCTGTATTTTCTTAAAATAGGCGATTACATGATTCTTGAGACCGACGCCTCCAACGAACACTAGGGAGATGTTCTCAAATGTAAACCATTGAAGAATCCTAAAGCAGAAGAACTCTGCGGTTATAATTCTGGCAAATTCAAACCTGTCGAATTAATTACATATTTCTATGAAAAAAAACTTTTAGCTATTATAAATGGACTAAAACGGTCTAAAATTTATTTAGCATCTGATAAATTCCTTATACGGACGGATAATCAGGCCGTTAAGGATTTCTTAAAATCTAAAAAGCGGGAGGAAAACCCTCGCCGAATAAATTGGTTTAATTTTATCAGTCAATTTCCTTTTGAAATAGAAGAATATATTAAAGGTTCTAATAATGTTTTAGCTGACTTTCTTAGCAGGGATCTGAAACAGTCTCAGCTAACAAAAGCACTTGACGCTTCAAAATGTCTGGTAAATCGCCAGATAAATTTGATAAGAGCCATGGTAAAAAGCCACTCATTCACCTAGTCAAGCCCAAAAAAGGGAAGCTTCCATTCTTTCCCAATCCCCGAAAAGATGGTATCAGAATCACTGATCCAGACTCTCCCAGTCACGGACCTACTAAAACTTATCCACAAAACACTGGATATTTTGTTCCTCCTCTTACTCCCCCCTTTGGACCAACATTCAGACCACGTGTTCCCCATCAACCCGAATATGGAGCTAAAATCCTAGCCCATTTTCAACACCTTCAAATTTCTCAAGGTCAACCCATGGGCAGATATTCCCAAAATCCTTGGGCTACCCCAACTCAAGAAATATCATATTTTCAAGTTTTAAAAGCCCTAAAACCTGAACCTTTGCCCCAAAATATGGTTGCCAATTTTTTCAATCCAAGAATTTCAAAAGTTTTTTATGATGAAATTAATGGTGCCTAGAAAGCCCATGTTACGGAACAGAAAAAACTATTTCGAAAACATCTCAGATCCCTTTCAAACTTGTTGGGCCAATTCTGTTTAAAACAAAAAGAATTTCAAAAACTCATTATTGGTGTCATTAAACAAATGAACTGGAATAATGATTATGATTTAGAAATGATCAATATGTTTTTAGAAATTACGAAATATCTGGAACCCCCTTATTCCGATGATTGTATTTTTAACAAAATCAAAAGGATTTGTCTCTATGAAAAAAGTCGTCAGATTCTCCCTGTTGACTTCTTCAACCAGATTAAAACAATCTGTGATGAAGAACAATATACAGCCTTTATTGATATTTTAATCGAATTTTATGAAAGACTGTTTGAAAATAAAAACATCTGCGTCTATGTTTTTACTTGGAGCTCCACCCTTGGGTTGAAATAGCATTTTCTTGGGGATTAGTTTCTAGAGTGTATTTTAAAAATACCAGTGCCAATTTAATTAATCATTTTCCTAATATGATAAAAGCCATGCTTTATCATGTTGCTGGCACATGAAAATTTGACAATTATCTAGAACTAAATATTTTTAGAACTCTGGGCTGGCGGCGAAGAGAACGATTTTATGCGCCTTATCAAATCTGGGCCTTAACCAGATCGTCTGATATTGATTTAGTAGGCCCATTACAACTTGAAGCGGATGAAGCATTAACAATGGCTCGACAAATCAAAGGCGAGTGATTCTTCATCAACTCGATCGTAGAACTCCATGATGCAGCCAAGTTTCCTCAACTCTTTGACTTTCAAATCACTAACGGACAGAGAATATTTTATACAAATACTCTAGACCTCCCTTTTGAATACCTAATTGAGTCAAAAGAAATCATCGATCACCAATAATTAGAGCAACGATATCTCAATATCGACACCGATGACTCTTACATGTCCTCTCCTGACAGCAGACCTAGCACCGGCGGTACCTGCTGACTTGATGGAAGTCTTGAGATAATGACCACCTGCACATGCTAGCATAAAGCCCAGATCAAAGGCCACGTGCTACAAATCCAGCATACGACATCTTCGAAGACTTGAAATTTTTATGTTGAGTTACCGTAGCAGTAAATACTGTTCATGACTGTAGCAGTAAATACTGTTCATGTTACTGTAGTAGTGAATAGTGTCACCGACAAACACTATTCAAAAAGTAACTTAACTTGACTTACTATAAACCCAATAGTTAACTCATGCCTTTTCTATAAATAGGCATCTACCCTCTCATTTAAGGGTATGCCTTACCTTCCTTCTCTCTCTCTTGTAAGGTTTCTCTCCCTTTCTCCCACCTACCTCTCTTTCTACTTTCTTTTAGTTCTTTCTTTGAGTTCTCTCTTTGAGTGCTCTTTTGTAAATTTGAGTGCAAGGGAAATTTATAATTAATAGAAAGTGGTTAGCTTTGACACTAGTGTTGTCACAGCCCATTCTGAAGAATCAGGTGTGATACCTGGGTCAACCCTGGCGACACCCGAATACTTCCAAGATCGCCACCACAATAATTACAAACAAATCTCACAGTCTACACATACAATATCCACAATAATAAAAAATCAATAATAATAAGCGAAAGCATTTAATATAGACAGATGCATCTAAATGATATCATATCCCATACTATGTATAATATTATCTGTTACAAACCATTTATTCTCCATCAGAATACTTACTACAATATCATTATACATATATGCAAATCCAAAAGAGTAAATCGGTTGCCTTGTTGTTGATAAACCTCTTAGTCTACCACAAAAAGAATCATAATAGAGTATATCAGGGAAGGGAAAAAGTAAAGGGATGGCAACATCATGCGTAGACGCAGTCGCTACACGTGTAGCCCTCGTCGTGCTCTCTACCAACGTCATCAGGGCCAGCACTCACACTAGCCAAGGGGGACTCCATAAAATCAGCAACAGATAAGTCACATACAGAAGGATCTAAAAAATAATGTCGACACGAGGGTGGACTCACATCCTAGCTCTGTGAGAAATCTAGTATCACATGCTATGCACATACAACAACTAATGAAATGAATGCAATTTATTTTACATTTGGTCTCAAGTTTATGTTTCTACATCCTGGGCAAAGGTAGAAGTTGAATACATGACCCCAAGCCATTAAACCGCTTCTACAAGCTATCTCCCCCCCTAAGGACTCCCATCCTTATAGGGTTCATTGCCTAGCGCCATAGACCCCACATACGCCAGTTATTGTACCCCCATACATCCCTGACTCCCCCTAGGGTCGCCCAACCTTCAGGAGTGCAAAGCTATGCCAGTATCTTTACCCCTACTGAAGGGCGTAGGAAACAAGGAATGGAACCACCTATGTCTATTATGTTCATTCAATTCACTTTAGTTTCCCACCAATAAAAGTCCCCAAATCCTAATTCCCATGGTTCACCGTGCCCCCACTAGCATGTTGACATAACCATCGTGTTATCCACCAGCAAAGAACCTCGGCTCCATCCCATGGATCACCGTGTCTACTACTAGCATGTTTACATTTCAACATGATCCATGTATCAACACTCCCATGCATCATACGAACCACCATACATGGTTGCAATCCAACATGACTCATGCACCCACACTCCTATGCGTCACACAAGCCATCATACATGGTCGCATCAATTTATAAATAAAACTATACTCTAACGGCGAACCTAGGGTCACCACTCCCATGGATCACCGTGCTCCCGCTAGAGCTTAGCATTAACAACCCGGCCCGTGCATTGTACTCCCATACTCCACACATCTACCATACCCAATCAATCACATATCAATCATAGTTATTATAATGCAAATGCATGCTCATACATATTAGTCATGAAAAGCATATAATTTAAATAACATCCTAATCATGTTACTAAGAAAGTAAACATGTTATTATATGCCCTATGTCTATGGACTAGACCACTCACCTGATTGCACAATAGGGTGCAGCAGTAATATGAATCCACAAAGAAGGCTTCAGCAACTCAACCTTATTCAATACCCATT
This sequence comes from Protea cynaroides, assembly GCA_028583415.1. Classification (NCBI taxonomy): domain Eukaryota; kingdom Viridiplantae; phylum Streptophyta; class Magnoliopsida; order Proteales; family Proteaceae; genus Protea; species Protea cynaroides. The sequence goes on along the minus strand of CM053267.1, from coordinate 20,308,662 downwards.
TAACATATAAGGATTCATTAGATTTGTTTCATAGCTTTTAATCAACTTGAACAAGCCTTATATGCCCATACATAGGTCCCACGGAAGGTCGGGAACCAAAAGGGTGATCGTCCTTTTCATTACTAGGTCAAACAGTCAATAAAGACTGAACCGGTAAAGGGTTCCACCGGTACATTCTACTGGTAAATACTTAGTGTATTTTTTTCAGTGTGTATCATCAGAAAAAGGAGCGGATGCTCAACCATCCAATTTATCATCCATTTCGTATGATGTTAATAACTATAAACTTCCAGTAGATTTTTGAAAGCAATGTCGGGTGATCATTCGTCCAGCACTAGCCCCGCTTAATCATTAAGCCTAATCGAAGAATCTGAACCAAACAGATCCACCGGTAACCAATCGAACGGTTGGGACTATCATGGAGGAAAGTGCCTTCAGTTCGAGACACCGATTAGTTCATTATCATTTAGCCAAGGCATTTACCTTGGCAGTACCATGGTCTAGGCTAACCGAAAGAACGGACATAACCGCTCTATTGGTACATGTTACCGGTTCAGACCTAGAAACCAGGTCACGAACGGGGCAAAGTTCCAAGCTTGGGAACTTGGTTCTCATCCTTGGTATTCCCATTTTAGTCGGTGGGAAACTCATTCCCACCATTAATAACTATAATGGGAACCGTTTATGGCTCCATTAAATGGCTCTCATTGCCTCCCTTAATGGAGTTTAGTGAGCAAACCCTAGGTCAAGGTCATAAATGAGATCTCCTTTAGTAGAGTTTCAATAACCACACACCTTTGCACTTACTTCCCAAGGGAGAGAAAGGAAAGAGTGAAACTTAGCCTGAATAACTCCCCTCATAGAGTTGGGTAAACCTAGACCAAGGTTTATACATCATCAATGGTGGTCACCATTAATGGTGCTCAACCACCATGGTTATAGCCATTAATCCAAAGGAAAAGGAGGAAGTTCAAAGTTCCTTACCTCCAAGAAGATGGCTAGGGCTTGAGTTCTTGAGTTCCAAGCTTCTCCCACTTTCTTCTTTTTCTTCTCACTCTACTCTCACACTCTTTTGGTTTCAAGAAGAGGTCCCCTTTTATAGATAATCGGGGAGAGAGAGTGAATGTGTCTTGAGTTTAATCTGTTGAACTCAACCGGATGAACATAACACCGGTACATTCTGTCGGTTGGGCTAAAAACAGCTAATTGATCATCTCTTTGGCCCGAATGCTTTGGGATGCATGTCCTATCCATCCTAAGCCTACTAGGACACTCTATAACACCAATTACAAGTAATGAAAACTCACCTAAGGTTTGGATTCCATCATCGGGTCTGCATCAGGTACTCCATCAGTTGATGTGTTGAGACCTGGCACAAGAGGAATCTGAGTTAGTAAGGGATTCCGAGTATGGGTCTCACAACTTTCATGGGAAAAGTTGACCTCACATGATTTCTACTCAATTTGGGAAAGTTGTGTGCCGTCTTACAACCCGAAACACTAGTTGATAGTATACGGGTATCTGCCAAATTACGACATAGGTAGCCGACTTTAAATGCCATAACGTAACCCATCAATGAACTTGCCATACTTAATGTGCCATAATGTCATAACGGCTCCGTGAACTGAAAGCCAAAGAGATATTCTCTATAATCTCTTACTGCATGCCTCATGATCCCACAAAGACATGACTGCCAAAAATTTTGAACCAACAACCCATGACAGCACTTCACACGTCGTTCTGACGGCAAAAAACTGACAGCACCGTAACTCCATGATGTCATCAGTAGTTTTGTCTCCACCTTTCAAAATCATGCATACAATGCAGCAAAGGTTTTCGAGGCAAACATCTCGTCGGATGGGATTTCAAAGCCTTTGGAGATGATTACGCGTGGAGATCAAGTAATTTTTAGCGCAAGTTATCTCTTCGTAAATGAAGGCGCATAAAAGGACGACTCAAAACCACTGTTCATCTTTCTTGAACGTTCGTTCTACAAAGAAAGAGTGCAATTTCCTTCTTCGTTTCCGTTGTCTCCTTCGCCACTACAAGTTCATGCTGCTACAGCTAGTCTTTTCAGTTAAAGTGCTCGTTGCCACTCCTGTTTCCTCAGTTTCCACAAAAAAGAAAATAGTAAGTTCCGTCTCCCTCCTGTCTCTTTGCTGTTCCTTTCTTTTTCCTTAAGTATTTAAGTGTTCAATCTTCTGGGCTGGACATATTTTGTCGTTGTCCGGCTAATATTTTGTTGGACAGTAAAGGAGTAATCTTCACAGGGGTATGCCCTAGTTCAGAGATTGATTGTTGTGAGGTCTATTGTCGTGGGAAAACTTCCGACAAGGACTCAGATCCCGAGAGTGACAGTCTCTGTACTTCCTGCTGTAGAAATGGAATGCGTCCCTACGTAATACCCACGGAGCAAGACCCAAAGATTCCTGGAGAAACCATGGCCATCACCCAACCCCTAGGAATTGTGGCAGTGGGAGTCATGAACAAGCGCAAAGAGAGCAAACTGGACCTCCTACGGGTTGTCTTCAACCTATCAGAATTATATGAGTATAGACTGCCCGAAGAGGATGAGACGGCTTGCAAAGCTAGTACCTCTGAGATGTGCGTGTACTCGGCATTCTTCGAGTCTGTGTTTAAAATCATTGTTCCCAAGGAGGCCGAGCAGATCTTGAAGTTCTACAGCCTAGCCCCAACCCTACTCCATGCGAATTCCTAGACATCGATTCTAGAGTTCGTGGTGATGCTTCACCAACTTGGTTAGACAGCATCAGTGGAGTTGTTTCGAAGTTTATTCCTTCTTAGCAAAGATGATCCGAAAAGCACGACGTCGATTGGCTGGTACTTTCTGAAGGCACATTTGGGGCCCCGAAGATAGTTGAAATGAGGAACAAGGTTCACCACTAGTCGAAGAAATTTTTCTTTATCAAGCAGCAAAACTTGAGGCCCATGCCGCTTCCAAATGTATGGTGACTTTCGAAAGTCACCGCATTGAATTACTCTCTAGATTTGGAGGATGAAGACCAGGAGAGCTACAATATGATTAAAAACTGTACTCCCATCTCCTTTTTCAAACTCACTCGTGATGAGGTAGAGTGCCCCGACGACTTCGGAAGAGGGGAGAACCAGTATGTTGAAGATGAACCCACAAGGGTTAAAGGCATAGGTACATCTTGAACCAAAGTGCGACTTGTATTTTTGTCTCTGTAACTAACATTCTTTGTTGTCTGATTTTGCAGTGAGGGGAAGCGAGTTGGATCCCATGGCTGTTTCCAGCATGCTAGCGAGTCAAAAGCCGAGAAAAAGGTCGACGAGTTGCACCAGCAAGGGCGCCAAAAAAAAAAGCGCAAGTTATGAAGACTACTGCAGCAAGGTCTACCCAACAAAGACGAGTCACAAAGGCTTCAACGAGAGCGCAGGCGAGTTCAAAGTCGTCGACTCCTCCCATGGTTCCTAAAATGGTTGTCCCTACGGTAGATGTCCCCGCAGAGGACTCGGACGAGATTGTGGAAATTCCTCCACCCCCATCCCTCCACCAAGAGGGCACAATTATGCCAGCGAGCTTACAAGAGGGGACAAGGGCGGCCTCGTGGTCCCCATCAAGGACACCTTTGGATTTACCCTCCACCAGTGGGCTAGGAGATGATCATAAAACCATCCTAGATCCATCTTCTAGGCAAGTTGGGGAGTCGCCGGTATCTCGACAATCTTCATCGATGAGGCTTTTTGTGAGTCCATCTGCACAGATCCGCCACACAGAACTGGTGGCTATAATTCGAGAGCGGGAACCCAGTCCAAGCGGTTCCATTATCCAAACTGAAACATCTAAAGGTTAGCCAATGCGTTGGAGCCTACTATAGCCCATCAGTTGGTGGAGGGAATCTGTCTTCCCACCACTGTCGAGTTCTTCAGGGGGGTAGAGACCCCAAAACTCTTTCGATTGATGGAAACGGACGCAGTGCGGCAAGTGTTGATTTCTTAAAACCTCGCATTTCATTTCTATCTTTTCAGAATGTTGCTAACATTTCTGGTGTCTTTTCCATTGGCAGAGGGCCCATCTTTTGACAAAACTTCAAAGACACGAGGCTATCATGGGTGCGGATATTTGTCAGTTGACTCTTGAGAGGGATGCCGCGTTGAAACTCGCAAGGGCGGTCGAGCACACCAAGGATGGCGCCATTGAAGCAAGGCACCTATTCTCTGGGGAGAATGAATCCCTAAGAAAGATGTGGGATAACCTCAAAAAAGAGCTGAAGGACACCCAAGACCGGGCTGCTGGCGAGAAGAGGAGTCTTGAGGATGCCCTCTACGTGGAAAAGACTAGTCGTTGGCAACAATGAAAAAGCAAGGGCCAACGATGAGAAAAGAAAGGCCGATGATGAAGGCAAGAGGGCTGACGAGGTGGCGGCTAAGAAAAAAAAAGTGAAGACCTGGCGGCGACTTTGGAGAAGCTTCGTGCCAAGTTAGAGGAGGTGAAGGCCAGCATCCCAAGGCTGGTCACCACGGCTGTTAACGACTTCAAAAAGTCAAAAGACTTAGAAGTCTATGTTGCCGAGGACCAAGAGATGAAGGACTGTCGTCTTCGCTTCTGCACCAAGCACTACTTCGATGGGGCGCAGAACCTCAGTCAAGTGGTGCACGAGAATCTCTTGCCAGATGTTGACTTCTCAAGTTATTCCCTCCCTCTATACAAGCCTGATGACGAAGGGGAGGCTGCGGAAGAGGGTGTCTCAGAAGGTGATGAATAAGAGGTAGAAGGAAAAGGTGAAGAAGCCGCTCAAGATGTAGCCACTATGGAAGAGCTTATGCCTGATGAAGCTGATAGGGAGGAGGTGGTACCTGAAGGGCGAGATGGCGTAGATGACCCTACTGGGGGAGAAATGGGTGAGTTAGATGTCAACCCGCAAGATGGCTCCCCTGCAGGGAATGTGTCACCTCTGATCGCCATCCTACCGCATGGACAAGTTCCCTCACTCGCCCTGCCAGAATCAACTGCCCAGCCAGACCAGGCAATTCAAGTGAAGTAGCAAAATCCCTGAAGTCTCCTTCTTTTTCTGTATTTGTCTTCTCTTTAGTTCTTTTTTTTTTTTTTTTTTTTGTAGGCCTGAGATGTGAATGTATTTTTCCTTTTATCCTTGTACTGAGATGAAGAATTTTCAATATAAGGTATCTGTTTGTATTTTTCACGTGTGCTACATAGGCCTTTATTTTTTGTATTTCTCTTCCAACACGACTTAACAGCCTATTTTTCTTTTTGCCTTTGGTTTTTGATAGGGGAAACCTCTCCTCGCTTGAATCCTTGTGTAGTTGTGATTGCCCCACTCCAAGACATATCCTTGATACCCGTCTTTGTAACATCTCAATAGAGCGAGATAGGCTTGCCGTGCATGTAACGAAATTGGAAAAGGAGCTTAACTTCTTCTGTATTGAGCTTCTTTCCATATAATAGGGTGAGCGAAGCTTTGAACGAGACTTGGAGACGACATGAGGAGTCTTCGAGGAAGGATATACGCGTGCTGTGAGGCAAGTTAGCTCTATCGAATGGCCAATATACAATGGTTCTCCAACTGCATATAGAGAGTTGCAAAGAGCTTGCCCAACTGAGAGGGGAAGTCATCGACTTGAGGGAGGAAAATGCTACAAACCGTCGTCTGTGAGTTACTAATGAGGCAAGGGTAGATCGCCTGGTAGAAAAACTTACCAAGGCAGAGGAAAAGCTTGCCGAGTTAGTGGGTTGCAATAAAGACAAGAAAAAGTATTACCGAAACCTGTTTCCTTCGATACAAACGATTTATGAAACCATGTCGCAGCAAAGTGTGAGTAGTAGATATCAGACGATGCAGGAGGCAAAGAGATACTTGAGAATGTTGAGAGGTTGAGGGAGCTTGTGCCTAAGCTGACACAAAGCTCTTCTGTATAAACCTTTTTTTTTTTGTAATTGTGTACTATCCTGTTCTGTGCCCCCGATTTCTTAGCAGTTGTAATTTGTCCACTGTTAAGAAGTGTTTTTCTCAATGTGTGTATTGAAGGGAATGAATATAGTAGTGTGTGAGTTCTTCTAGCTTTTGCCTAAAGTATGAACTTGAGTGTTTTCCCCACTTTGCGAGTTCAAAAGTAATTGCATAGTGCATGCATTAGGATCTATGTAATGATGTCTCTGGTTGTTAAAGCCTATTTCGTTAGTCCAGGGCACTGTTGGGGACTTGGTTATTTTCGTGGACACATGAGCCAAGAAAGCGAGTTGTCTAGGATTGTGTCAAGTCGCGTTGTGTGTACCTTGTAGTTAATTTGCAGGTTTGTTTACCATGTATTTCATAAGGTAATATGTGTTTGACTTTCTTCAAGATGTTACATTAGATCCAGTTAGGCAAAAAATTTGTAATGCAAAGACGATTCATTAAAAATGAGTAAAGTCGATGACATTATTGATAGAATTTCTGTAAGTTCTTGGAGTGCCATGGCTTCTTGATATATTTTTCTTTTATTGTCTCATGATAATAAGTGTCTAGCCTCGTTATATGGACTATTCTATATGGTCCCTCCTAAGTTGGCATTAATTTGCCTTGCGACTTGGGTTTTGAGACTGCGGTGTGGCGGAGCACTAAATCGTCGACCTTGAAATTCTGAACTCGAACACGTGAATTGTAATACCTAGCCACCCTTTGCTGGTAAGCCAGTATTTTAAGTTGCGCATTGTCACGTGTTTCTTCCACCAAATCCAGGTTGGTCCTCGCTCTTCGTCTTTTTTCATCTCGTCATAGTTGACGATTCTGATTATAGGATGAGTTGCTTCAACAGGTATGACTGCCTCTGCTCCATACATTAACATAAAAGGCGTCTCTCCGATTGGAGTTCTACTCATCATCTTATAAGACCACAACAGGCTTGGCAACTTGTCGACCCATTTTCTCTTGGCTAGCCCAAGTCACCGAGCGATGCCGTGAGATATGGTCTTGTTAGTTGCTTCAACTTGACCGGCGGCCTCTGGGTGGTAGACTACTGTGAAACGCTATTTGATGTTGAAACCTTTGAGGAACTCTGTATACTATTGACTGTCAAATTGTGGCCCATTATCGATCATAATGACTTGGGGAATGCCATATATGTATATTATGTTATTCCTAGTAAAGGCTTCAATCTTGACTGTGTCAATTTTCACGACGGCTTCTACTTCTGTCCATTTTGAAAAGTAATCCACCACCACAATCAGAAATTTTTGCCCCTTGGCATAGGGAAAACTATGTCGATCCCCCACATTGCAAAGGGTAGGGGACTTGCAATGGGTTGTAATTTGTTTGCAGGTAGGGGGCTAACCATGGCATGCTTTTGATAGGTTTTGCATTTGACGATGTATTAGGTATAGTCAGACAACATTGTTGGCCAATAGTGGCCTTGTCATAGAAGTCTTTGGCATAGGGTGCGACCTCCAAGGCGACTACTGCATATCCCAGCGTGAACTTCCCACATTACTTCTTCAGCTTGTGTTGGTGTGAGACATAGTAAGAAGGGGCGAGTTAGAGACTTACAGAACAATTTCCCATCAAGGATAGTGTATTATCTAAATATTGCTTGAACTAGTCGTCTCTCCAGTCGATTTTTTGGTAACTCGCCAATCTCAATATAGGTCTTGATCGGGTCCATCCAAGTCATCTCACTATTAACTTGGTAAACCTCCAGATCACTAACTATTCTTGGTTTTTGCAATATATCAATATGCACTGACGAATCCAAGCCAGATAAGTCTTCCGCCATTAGGCGCTCGTGGTCTACATTGCTGATCTAGTAATCTTTGAACTACGTAAGTTTTGACTTAGCTTTGGCTAGATATTCCAGCATATGTGGCTGTTTAGCTTCATACTCGCCATTGATCTATCTTACAATGACTTGTGAGTTGCTGGAGATATCCAATCTTCTTACCATCAGGAACTTTGCCAATCTAAATCTAGCTAACAGGGCTTCATATTAGACTAAGTTGTTGGTTCCTTGGAAATCGAACAGTAGAGCGACTTATACTCTAAAATTCTCTGGACTGATCAGAATTACCCTGGTCCCCGAGTGCTGGTCATTCGAGGATCCGTCTACAAACAATATCCATGTCGGCAAAGGTTTCATCTTTTTTTTTTTTGTTGCTACCAAACATCTGCCCCTTCTAGAGTCTTGTCGATGTCAGCACTATCATCTATAGAGGTTTTGAGCAAGAAGTCAGCCAGCACTTGTGCTTTGATTGCTGTTCTTGGCTAAAACTGTAGGTCAAACTCGCCAAGTTTGATTGTCCAATTTACTAATTAACCCGAGATGACAAATGCTAATGCTAACTTCTCAATCGGCTTGTACCTTGTTTCCACGTCCAACAATACCAAACTAACATAATAAACCAGTTGCTGGATTTTATCGACCTCTTTTATTAAAACCGAACTAACGGCTTCTGGTGAAATGGCTAGATAAAGTTACAGTTGGTCATCGGCTTCTAGGTAGGCAAGTAAAGGTGGTGATGTCAAAAATACCTTCAACTCATCAAAGGATTTCTGACATTCTGCAAGCCACTCAAATTTCTTGGCTCCCTTCAGTGTCTTGAAGAATGGTAGGCATCGATCTGTCGACCTGGACATAAACCTGCTCAAGACAGCTATCCTTCCCGTCAGTTCTTGGACATGCTTTGGTTTAATCAGAGGCAACATCTTCATGATAGCTTCTATCTTTGCTGGGTTTGCTTCGATGTCTCTACTAGACACCATAAACCCTAAGAACTTTCCTGATTCGACTCCGAAGGTACGCTTCATGGGATTGAGTCTCATCTGATTCTTGCATAATACCACGAAGGCTTCTTCAAAGTTGTTGAGATGACAAGTTGTCTCTTTGCTCTTTACAAAGAAGTTGTCCATGTAAACTTCTATGTTTATGCCGACTTGTTGTGTGAATACCTTATTGACTAGTCGCTGGTATGTGGCTCCAGTGTTTTTGAGCCAAAAGGCATCGCGTTGTAGCATTATAGGCCATTACTCATTATGAAGGCGGTGTTGATTTCATCGGGTTTCTACATTTTAATCTGATTATAACCCAAATACGCGTCTAGAAAAAATAGCATATCATGATCGACAGTAGCATCAATCAACCTATCAAATCTAGGGAGAGGGTAGTAACTTTTAGGGCAAGATTTATTCAAATCCGAGTAATCAATACAGATTCATCACTCTTCGTTGGCCTTCTAAACCATTACAACATTTGAGACCCACTGGGGTACTTGACTTCTCTAATGAATCCAGCGGTGAGTAGTTTTTCAACCTCTACCTTGATGGCTGCCTCCCTTTCTGGTGCAAAGTTTCTCTTTTTCTACTGCATGGGTTTGTACTGTGGCTCTATCACTAACCGATGCTCCATGAGGTCGCATGAGATTCCTGGCATCTCTGAAGCCGATCATGTCACACCCCAATTCTAAACTAACCAGTGGTGTGATGAACTGTCATGAGAATCAACGGTTTAAACCAAGATCTCATATAGACTGTGCCCACCGGGTTAAACCAAACACATTCCACAATAATAATCAGAGTAAATAAATAAATAGCGGAAGTTTTATTAATAATGAACTAAGTGTCTACAATGATAAATTATTTAAATAATCCAGTTATCTCCAAGTAATCAAAACATAATTAATACCTATTACAAGTATTAAAATATGGGAATAAAACACTAAGTATAACCACGGTGGGAACACTCACTTGACGAGTCATATTTGTCTTCCACAACTAGCAAGTCCATAACCGCCATGTGTCTATACATTGGAGCATTCATGTAGTCTTCAGCGGTATTACCTGCATCATTCGAAACTAAAAAGAAAATAGTACTGTGGGGTGAGCTCAAAACTTAGCTCAGTGAGAAAAGAAAATAATGCAACAAACATATACATGCATTCAATTCATATCTTTGATCTGGTTTTAAGTTTACAATATGTTATAGAAAGGATTGTGGCCACCGCACCTCTATACATGAGTGTGTGAATCCACCCAATGGATCAAACATCATTACCGTCCCACATGCACCCACCATCAAATAGAGATAAAGCTAAAGTGTCTGGATCACACAACTCCAACACTTCTCCTGATGCCCTACCCATACCAACATGTAAGCCCCTAGTGGCGAGGGCTTGCAAACTGGGCTCACAACTAATAAATCCTAATACCATCTAATGTATCCAAGGACTCACCCCAGCATCCTTCAATACGTCCATAGAGATAGAGCTAAGGCCCCTCGGTAAAGTTGAAGACCACATGGTCCGAGACCACCTCCCCTGATGCCCTACGACGTAATAGATCTGCTAAGGTAAAGGCGATACGACGATGTCAGTGGGTAAGAATTGAGTAGAGATAGAGCTAGAATCTGGTGACTAGACTGAACCACAATGCCACGTCCTCCTCCTGATGCTCCACTCGCATCGAATACACTAACTATACACATAATCACATGCCTATTCCTAGCATCACCATCATCATGTTATAAATAGACAGAAATAAATATGCATGAGCAGAATATAACAGTAATATTGGATGACATGTGAGATGCATATTACAATCATACAAGCACAAAATCATTCACTGCATTGGACAAATAAAATAAAATAGCTTGTTAATATCCAATTAGTTTAGATCTTATTCCCTCACCTTTGATTGATGTTTGTTCCTCTCCCAAGCTTTGGAAGTCACTTTGAATTTATTAGGAACCTAAACAATTAATGTATTTAAGTTAGAGATATTAATTTCTTCAAGTTACAGTAGTCAAAAACCTTGTCTGGTCTTAAAACATACTTGTTGTTATCGTGTGGTCGCACGTATGGTCGAACCTCTGGTCGCAATATATGCGACCACACACTGTGTGGTCAACCCCTGTGGTCACATTGTATATGACCATACCTTTCTGGGAACTTCCTGAATAGCTATTGTCGACCCTCTGATCACCCTGTGGTCGACCACAGGCTGCGACGACATGATATTTGGTCAGCTTTCATCTTTAATCTGAATTCTTCCTGAGTCGATTCCTCGGCTCATCACTTAGGTTCATCCTATGGTTATCCTATGGCCATTATTTACAGTTTTTCATTAACCATTATCCCTAACCCATCCCTCACGGTTATCCTTGAGATTTACTCAAAGGATCACATAGATCATATTGGTTTGACAACCCCAATCCAGAATAGAAACCTTATTCAATAGGATCTACATCTACAAAGATAAGTTTCATACCTTACTTACTGTAGGGAGCTAGAACCTTCTCTTGCAAAACCTTCCTCTCAGCCTCCTTCTCCAAATCTCCTTCTTCTTCTTCTCTTCCTCTCTCTTTTTTTTCTCTTAGATTTAGAGTTTTAATATGGGTTCTAAAAAAATAAGAGAAGTTAAAGAACGTCCCTTATATAGAGGAAAAACCTCCATATAGAGTCATCTTTCCATTAGGAAAGAGTCCTCCTCAAATTAGGAAAGTTTCCTAAACACGGAGTCAGTTTAACATCGTGTGGTCGCATGTGCGGTAGCAGAATCTATCGACCACACGTCCAAAATATGCGACCACAGGTTGTGTGGTCTCATGTGTGCTACCACACATTGTGTGGTCTCACGTGTGCGACCACACCTTCGACCACACCCTTCAAAAATGCTACTACACGTCCAAAATTTATTGATTTTTAGTTTTTAACTGGTTGCTTCCACATAAACTTAACCAGTCAACCACACTAACTAAATTTGACTTGTTGCTTACCTTATCTTGTGGTTTCTTCATACAACTGGTTCACTTGAGCCGGTTATGATGGGAAGACTGGTCACGACACGAGAACGAAAGGTTAGACCGGGTTCATGGCATGCAGGTCTTACAACTCCACCACCCTTAAAAGAAATTTCATCCTCAAAATTTGCACGTACGGATCTTACAACTCCCCCACCCTCAAAATAAATTTCGTCCTTGAAATTTAGATGTAGCTTCCGAGTCAAATAGGTGGGAATACTGCTTCCGCATTGCATCTTCTTTTTCCCATGTAATCTCCTTCCCGTCTTGGCTTCGCCAAGATACCTTCACATAATAAAGATCCTGGCTCCAGAGATGTTATACCTTCCAATTAATAAATTTGGCTGGTACCACGTCTAGAGTTAAGTCTTCTCCCATCTCTATGTAAGCACCCTATTTTTTCCATCCCTAACTAAGCAGAGACTACTAGTGTGTGGACAACAAAGGAAGAGAGATGAGTGAAAATTTAAATTTTTGGCTGTAACCTCGAGACATTTTTTGATGGATCCCATAGCAAGGTCTATAAGCACCTCATTTTTGCCACCCTCAGCATAAGTGAACCAATATGACAGGTTTTCGGCCTTTAACCCAAAGGTTTGTGATTCTCTAATGAACCCCACAGTAGGGTCATAGACTATTACCTACTTGGATGAATAGGTCGTGAAATTATCTTCGAAATGAGACCAGAATCATCAAATTTTGACATCGAACAAGGAAGATATCACAGTTTGAAGTGCAAGGGCATTTACATAATTATCGTATGATGCATGCATTATCACTTCAAGTCGTCATATCTTGGTCATCTGATATCGAAATTAGATGATTCAAAGGCCAATATTTCTTATTTTCAGTCCTCTTCAAAGTGAACGTGAAAAATCCCGGGCAAAGGTCACCGGTGGGCCCCATGCAAGCTTTCACGCAAAATTATCGATAGAACTTCAAAGCTTCATATCTTTGTCGTTCTACGTCGGATTCAGATGATTCCAAGGTCATTATTCTTCATTTGTGATGTTTTACAAAGTGGACGTAAAAAATCTTGGGTAGAAGTCTTCGAAGTGTCACATGCAAAATTACACATGAAAATGATCATTTAATCTTTGAAAATTTATATTTTGGTCACCCCATATCCAAATCAGGTGATTTTAGTTTCATTATGTTCCATTTTTAGTACTCTACAAAGTAGAAGTAAAGGATTTCCGATAAAGGTCTCCGAAGGATCCCATGCAGAATGGTCAGCCAAATTATCGACAATTGGCCTGCTTAAACTTCAAAAATTCATAAGTTAGCCTTTTTATTTTCAAATGAGGTGATTCAAGTTCTAATATTCTTCATTTTTAGTGTTATACAAAGTGAACGTAGAAAATTTGGAATAGATGCTATCGGAAAATTTCATGTGGAAGGGTGGCAGAAATGGACTATGAAATGTCAATCTTGGTCCAAACCAGCTTAATCCAGCTTAGTTTAACTTAGCCTGGCTCAGCTCAGACCAATTCAAATCAAGTTACGCCAGTTCATATGCATGCATTTTTTTTATATGTATATAATGTATAATATATTATTGTATATAATATATATATATATATATATATATATATATATATATATATATATATATATATATATATTATGGATATATTATATATATTAATATATTTATATATATACATATATATTATAGGAAAGAGAGAGGAAAGAGAGGCCGTGGAAAGAGAGAGGAAAAAGAGGTTGTGGGAAAGAGAGAGAGTGAGAAGAAAAAAAAAGAAGGAAAGAGGAAGGAAAGAAAAAAGGAAAAAAAAGAAAAGAAAAATAAAACGAAAGAGAGAAAAGAAGAAAGAAAAAAAAAAGGAAAGAAGAAAAAAAGGTAGAAAAAAAAAACGTGTGAGAGGAGAGGGTTTTCTAGAAGAAGGAAAAAAAGAAAGAAGAGAAGAAGGAAAGAAAAGGAAAGAAAGGAAGGAAGAAGAAAATGAAAGAAAGAATTTTCTAGAAAAAGGAAAGAGAGAAAGGAAAGAGAGAAGGGATTTTCTAGAAGAAGAAGGAGAAAAAGGAAAGAAAGAAAAAGAAAAAAAAAACGTGGAGAGGAAGGAGAAAAAGAAAGGAAGAGAAAAAAGGAAATAGAAAAAAGGAAAAAAAAAATCAGAAGAAAAAGAAGAAAAGACAGGAAGAGAAAAGAAGAAAAGGAAGGAAGAGAGAAGAAGAGAGAGAGAGGAAGGACATTTCTACTCTAGAAAACGTGTAGAAAACATGGGGAAAAGAGAAGGAGAAGAGAAAAATGAAGGAAGAGAAGAAAGGAAAGAAGAAAAAAGGAAAAAAGATTTTCTAGAAGAAAAAGAAGAAAAGGAAAGAAGGATCTTCTAGAAGATGAGAGGAAAAGCATAAATAGGCCAAAAGAAAGAGAGATTGATCTTTTTTTTCAGACCACAAGGAGAGAGAGAACATGGGTAATAGAGAAAACGTGAGAGAGGGAGAAAGAAAGAGAGAAGAAGAAGAGAAAAGAAAAAAAAAGAGAAGAAGAAAAGAGAGAAAGAAAAGAGAGAGAGGAGCAGAGGAGAGGAGAAGGACGGTTCGTCTTCAAAGAGCTTGATACGATCTCCAATCATCCTACATCGATGGTTTCGCTCCATTCGAGCACAATGTTAGTACCCTAAACGAATTTAGAGGTCTTTAGAATGCTCGAATGTCAATTGTGCTTGAAAAAGACTAATTTTCATGAAATCTCGATCAGGAATGCTCTATTGCATGTATATTAATGTTAGAATGCCTATGTCTAGTATTTTTTATGAATGATAATTTGTCTAAACTACTCAATAAAATGATGTTTGATGTTTTTGACAAGTTTCATAAAGTGGTTTTCTAATCTAAAATTTCTAGATTTAGGATCCAAACTTAAGATGTACATCACATGTAGTTTTTCTTAGATTTTGAAGCCCAAATTTTTGTAGGAGTCTCTCTGATATGTTAGAAGACTATCCTAGAAATTTCGTTCTATTTGGAATTGGAAAAGTATATCAAATAATTAGTCTTTGACATTGCTATTTTATTCGGATATAATGCAATCCTCTATCAGAAAGTCTCTAGACAAGGGTCTGATGGCCATAATCAGGAAATCAAATTCATATGAACTTTTTAGATATAAAACTTTCTCAAAAATGGAACTGATTTCGTATTTGTTCGATTTTTTATTGAATTGATATCGATTTTTAAGTACAGAGTGCTCTGATTTTGAATCTGTCAGGATATATTGATTTGCATGATTGAAAAGGATCATTTTTCACAAATAAAATATATTTTTTTCACTTATTTTTTTGATGAAATTTTAGATCAGACAGTTACCTACATGAACATATTTCCGGATTTAATTTTCATTAAGTATAAGATTTTATTCAGAATTTATGGTACAACTGGTTAAAATTCTGGAACAGAATTAACCAGTGCACATCTTTGGTCTTGGGGCATATCTTTGACCTATTTTTGCTCTCTATTTGGATTTGACTCATTCATATGAAATATAACATGTTGAGTTATCTTTCTGTGAAAAAAAATTGAGCTTGATTTGAGTTAAAGAAGAACTAATTATGGCCATTCTTGTGTAATGTGATAGAATCTGAAAGCAGTTCATATTTTGTCCATTATCTGAAACCTTGTGTCACAATTTTGACAGTTTTAAGTCATTAATCTTTCCAAATGTCTTCATAAAAATTACAATATTTTCAAAGAACATTGAACATATATTTTTTTGATGATTTTGCATTTTTCAAAAAAAGTTTCATTGATGTCTCATTTATTGTAACATGCAATTAATTGCTTGAATGAATTCTGCTATATTTGGATAAATGGTTATATTTAGAGCATTCATATGCTTTGCTTGGATTATGCATATACCATGTTTTTCATATTCCATGTATTGCTAAATTTGGTAGAATAAATAGATTTTTATAATATTTAATAAAATCTTAATAATTATCATTTTTAAGTCTTACTATGCTTAGAAAATAGCATATAAGATCTTACCTTTTTGAATGATTCATGCCATATTTGCATTCTATGTTTGGTATTTACCATATTGATATATAGATGCAAATATCAATTTTTTACCATTTTTAGGTCTTACTATGCTTAGAAAATAGCATATAAGATCTTATCTTTTTGGATAATTCATACCATATTTGCATTCTATGTTTGATACTTATCATGTTGATATATAGATGCATACATCAATTTTTTACCATTTTTAGGTCTTACTATGCTTAGAAAATAGCATATAAGATCTTACCTTTTTTTGAATAATTCATGTCATATTTTGCATTCTATGTTTGGTACTTGCCATATTGATATCTAGATGCATATATTGATTTCTTACCATATTAGGTATTGCCATGCTTAGATTAGCATATTAGATCTTGTCATATAGGTTCTTGCCTTATTTGCAATACATGTCATATTTGAGAGATTTTAACAATCTTACTATATGTGAATTTCTTGCCATAAATGTTTTATATGCCATATTTAGATGAATAATTTATTTTTGGTAATAATTTAATTTATACAACACCCTAGTCGAACTGCCATACCTGTACACCTAGCAAACATATTAGGCGTGGAAACGTGCATTTAGGCACTCACATTCTTGGGAGGGCATAACGGGAAATAATAAAAATCTTGACAATGAAAGAGAATGCTTTGCCAAACCTTCCAAAATTAGAACTTAGGATGAAAAGGATAACTCAGGATGATTTCCACCTCTCAGTAAACCCTAAACCTAGAGTAGGTTCTCAATCCTAAACCTCGAATAGGTTCTAAACCCTAAACCTAGAATTGGTTCTAAACCCTAAACCTAGAATAGGTTCTCAATCCTAAACCTAGAACAGATTCTCACATTCTAACCTAGAACAGGTTATCCGTTCCGAACTATGTGGATTCTGATTCCTAGGGCAAACCCTAGGATACGTAGGCTATTTGGAAAAATCTCAAATTTGGATCCACACCTTAATCCACTCGGACTATCCATAAATCCACTAGGATACCCATCCATTTCAACCCAATTCTGAACTACGCGGATTCTAATTCCTAGGGTAAACCCTAGGATACGTAGGCCATTTGAGAGAATCCCAAATTCAGATCCACACCTTAGTCCACTTGGACTATCCATAGATCCACTAAGATATCCATCATTTTTACCCAAATAGGGTTATCCATATTCCAACCCAAATAGGGTTATCTACATTCCAATCCAGAAAGGGTTATCTATATTTTGACCCAAATAGGGTTATCCATATTCCAACCTTGAATTGGGTTATCCACTTTCAGACCCAAATATGGTTATCCATTCTTAGATCCACTAGGACTATCTATCAGTTCGTATGGACTATCCAGACTAACCCATATGGTTTCTCATCCTTTTAAGCATAAACTTCAACTTGAACAATGAACTTAATCATGCACAAGCATAAATCACAATCATAAACTTTAATCACACCTGAACTACGATGGTGAACCTGATTTTTAGAATAATTCCGTAATACGTAGGCAATTTGATGGATACAGATTCGGTTCAATGATATCAAACCACTTGGTTTGGTTCGATTTAACAGATAAAGTCTAGCATAGGAAAGGTATAGGAGATCGATTTCGATCGGGCGATTTGGGTGCCTAACCCCTTCCCATAATCGTAACCTGACGCTTACCCAATCTCTGATGGACCAGAAATCCAATCTATGGGTCATGAGTCAATCGAAGTCTTACCTTAGGGTGAGATTTCATATTTCTAAGCTCATAAACCTTAATCTAGGTGGCGACTTCCAAAACATCCATCTTTGTCCTCACAAGGTCATGGGCTACAACCTACATGGATGCATAGGTCATGGAATTATCTTCGAAACGAGACCAGAATTGCTCAATTCTGATATCAAATGAAGAAGATATGGTCATTTTAGTCGAATGATACATACAAAGGAGGTTTATGAAATTATTATAATAATCCCAGGGGCTTTCATGCAAATTATCATAAGTTGGATTGATTGAATTTCAAATCATCATATCTTGATCATCCGACATCCGAGTCATGTGGTTTAAATGCCAATATTTCTTATTTTCAGTCCTCTTCAAAGTGGTCATGAAGAATCCCAGGCAGAGGCCACCAGTGGGTCTCAATGCAAGTTTGCATGCATATTTATCGATAGAACTTCAATCCTTCATATCTTGCTCATCCGACGTCCAAACGAGGTGATTCTAGTGCCATTATTCCTCATTTTCAGTGTTCTACAAAGTAAAAGTGGAGAATTTGAGGCAGAGGTCTTCAAGGCATCCCATGTAGAGTTGCTAGCCGAATTATCATAAATTGGCCTGTTTAAATTTCAGAAATTCATAAGTTGGTCATTTTACATCCAAATCAGGTGATCTAAGTTCTATTTTTCCTCATTTTTAGTGTTTTACAAAGTGAATGTGAAAATTTTGGGACAGAGGCCGTCCACAGGTTCTGTACGAAATTACAGATGAAATAGCCCATGAAATGATAGAGAGAAAACCTAGTCAATTCAACTCAATCCAAGTCAGTCTTGGCCAAACCCAATCAAACCAGGTCAATTCTGCTCAACTCATCCCAATAAACCCAGTCAACTCAACACAACCCATGTCGGTACGGCCCAATCAACCTCGACCAGTCCAGCTCATACCAGTCTGGACCAAACCGATTTGACGACTCATGTGCATAGTACCATATATATGTATTATATAATATATTATTATATATATATATATATATATATATATATACATTATATTTGTAAAGAAATGAGAATCCGAGTGTGGGAGGCAAACTCGGAAAGAAATCTAAGATTGGCCTCGGGTTACTAAGAAGAGTGAGAGATCTCGGTTTGGTTTGGAAAGAACTCAAAAAAGGTAGTTGCTGGTTTCCAGAGAGAGAAAGCTATCAGAAGTGGATATCTATTATGGGATTTCGATTGCTAGAAGAGGAAGTAAAGACAGCTGCTAGAGATTTTATTTAGAACGAAATATTTTAAAAGAATGGAAAGAAGCAGCTCAGCGGCGGGGACTAGAGAAAAGAAAAGAGAAAGAAGTAAAAAAGGAAAGAACCAGAGAAGGACAAGGACAGAGAGACGGGAGAGAATATGGTGCAGCGGTTTCTTTTGCGAGTTGAGAGGAGAATGAGATCTCTAGGTATCGGTTTAGCAGGGATGGAAAGAAAAGAAGATAATTGAGATCGAGAGAGATTGAGGAGAAGAGAAAGGAAAGATTGTGAAGGTGGAGAAAATAGAAAGAGAGACGGACAGAGAGGAGAAAGGGGGGTTCAGACTAGAGTAAAGGACAAAAAAAAATCTGGAGAAAACCGAAAAGAAGTGAGAGAGAGAGCTTGAAGAAAATAGAGAGAGAACAGAACGGTAGCGAGGAAGGAAAAGAGAGAGGAGAGAATTGACAAAGAAAAGAGAGAACCAGAGAAAGCGGAGGAAAAAGAAAGAGAAACAGAAGAAAACCAGAAGATGAAGAAGAAGAAGAAGAAACGGGAAGAGAGAGTAGACGAGAGGAAGAGAGAGAGAATCAGAACAGAAAAGAGGGAGAAGGTAAGAAACCAAACTGATCATACTCCATCTGCGCATGCACAATCATCCACCATCGCCACCTCCTGCTGCTAAACTCCCAACCGCCTGCAACCACTTGCAAACCCCCACCCCACCTGTCATGTGATTTTCTGTCAACCTTGCCACAAACCAGCCAAGAACCTACCTGAAACCTTGCACCTGATCACCGAATCTGTTACATCCTCACCACATGATCCCATTGTAATCTATCCTCAACCTCACAGCACCATCTGTCCATCTCTTCTCTACCCCACCGAACCGTTACACACTTCATCTCATGACCCAAACCTCCATCACTCACCAACAAACCAGCCCTCACCACCTGTCCCTCTTCCTTTGATACAAACCGATTTCATCTTCAAACCTGGTCGCACTGCACCACTCATCCACTGACCTGAACTGCAACCACACCAGCCATTTATCCATAACCACCAGCAGTTTTTCCATCTAAACCCAATCTGCAAGCCACCTATAGAACATCCCTTCTGTCACTTTCACTCCAGATCCCATAATCAGACCACACAACACTTATGTGATATACCATGGCCTTTACACCTGTTCACATGCACACCCGTCACTTACCCCAGCACAACATCCTCATGGCTGATCTTTGCCCAACCTGCAACTCCACCCCACTGTTACGTGAACCACACCCCAGCCTCCGTACTCCCTCACAACCCTCATAACCTGAATCATTTGAAATCTGATCAGCCTTGCAGAACCACCCGATCACTCCCTCTCTGCAAACCCAACCAATTGTTTATCACTCTTGCTGCCATCTGTAATCCCAAACCGACTCCTTCATATCCCTTCCATGACAAATTCATACCCTACAATTAATCCTAAACCAAACCAAATCACCCAACTCACCAGTTCCGTGCAACAATCCATCCCTTGCTGCTCACTCTCTCTAGCACCTTGACACCCAAGTAACAGCCCCACATGTGATCACTCAATCAAAATTGATCCGAGAACTTGATCATACAATGATCTAGCAATATGTTTGGAATTTCATGTGATTAAAACTTATCCAAGCGTGTTTGGAATTTCATGTGATTAAAACTGATCCAAGTGTCTTTGAAATTTCATGTGATTAAAATTGATTCGAATATGTTGGAATTTCGTATGAGTTAAATTGATATAAATTATGCTTGAATTTCATGTGATAATTTGATCCAGTGTGTCTGAATTTAATTTAATGAAATTGATCCCCTCACATATTTAATTTAATGAAATTGATCCCATCACAGATTGAAATTTTATGAATTTGATTCCCATCGGATGCTTGAAATTTCTAATGTGGTTGGTCCAACTACATGATTTGAATTTTATGTGAATTAGGTATGGACCAATGGATGTCAAATTTGATTTTGAACTGTTGGACTATAATTTTGAGTGATCCGAACCATTGAATTTTCATCAAGATTGATTTTTAATGAATCTGAACGGTTAAATTGTGATTTTAAGTGATTTGAACCCTTGGATCTTGATTAAGAGTGATTTAATTGAATCTGAATGGTTGGATTGACCTCATGAATGTTTTAAGTGAATCTGAACCATCGATCAAATATGATCTTGATCACATTGATGATGATTGATTACATTAAGTTTGAGTAGTTGATCAAATATGATCTTGATCACATTGTTGATGATCGATGCTTGATTAATGCACTCACATGCTTACTGCTATATTTGGAATGCTCTCAAATGCTATGATTGAATGCTCACATGCCATATTTAGATGCTCACATGCTCACATGCCATATTTAGATGCTCATCTGATTATTGTTATATTTGATACACACTGCTATGTTGGATTGTTTACACATGCTATATTTAGATCCATTAATGCTATGTTTGGATTGCTCACATGCTATATTGGACACATTGCCATATTTGAATGCTAACCTTATACACACTGCTATGTTTAGAGATACAATTGCATAAATCTTAAGTACAAACCATATAAGGAAAGTAGAAACCCTAAAATGGAAAAAGTTGAACAAAAGGGACAGGATACCCTAGAAAACCTGAAGAGTTGAACAAAAGGAACAGGACACCTTAGAAACCCTGAACAAATTGAATGTAGAGATAGGTAGCCCAATAAACCTAAGTGATGAATTGTAGGGATAGGCAACCTGATAAACCTAAGTGATGAAATTATAGGGATAGGCAACCCGATAAACCTAAGTGTTGAAATTGTAGGGATAGGCAACCCGATAAACCTAAGAGGTGAAATTTTAGGGATAGGAAACTCAATAAACCTAAGAGATGAAATTGTAGGGAAAGGCAACCTGATAAACCTAAGAGATGAAATTGTAGGGAAAGACAACCTGATAAACCTAAGAGATGAAATTGTAGGGATAGACAACCCGATAAACCTAAAATTGGAAGGAGTTTGAGTTGATATATCCCTAGATCCAACCATCATAATAATTTTAAACTACATCGTACCTGATTTCTAGGGTAAACCCTAGAATACGTAGGAAATTTGGGAGTCCTAAATACAGTATAAAGCCACCCATCAACCATTCATCCAGCATAAACTTCAACTTGAATAAAGAATCTAATTAAATCACATGCATAAACCACTTCCATAATCTTTAATCACAAAACCCATTTCGAACTATATTTTTTGAACTTGATTTTCAGGATTGAAATACGTAGGCAGTTTGAGATGTCTTACATGTCTCAGATTCAATCCAAGACCGAACCATCTTTGGTCTGATTTACTGTATAATATTGTACATTAGATTGTTTGTTTATTTGTTTTAGAACTTGATTAGTTGAACCCTAGGTTAGCAGAACTTAGAAATTTGGTTTAGGACATCCCCCATTGAACCTTAGTCATCCAATTGACCAAGTACAGTCAAAATTAGAGTCTAAGAAAAGTTTAAGAGGTCGATATTGATCGAGCGGTTTGGGTGCCTAACACATTCCCATAACCGTACCTTGTATACTTACTCGATCTCTTGCAGACCAAAGAACTGATACATTGGGTTATGAGTCAATAGAAGTATTACCATAGGGTGAGGCTACATTTTTAAAGGTCCTAGACCTTAATCTAGGTGGCGACTCCAACAAGACATTGATCTTCATTGATACTTATTTATCTCGAGGAGGATCGTTTCTCATTTGTCCTCACACTCTAATAGATCCACAGTCAATACATGTGATGGGTCCCCAACATACTCCTTTGGTAAGGACATGTGAAATATGTCGTGCATACTAGACATGGGTAGCGGTAACGCTAGTTGATATGTAACTTTTTTAAGTCTCTCTAATATTTTATAAGGTCCAAAACATATATAGGACACAACTTTCCCTTCTTGCTGAATTGCTTCAAACCACACATAAGTGACACCATCAAGAATACTTTGTCACTTACGGTGAACTCGAGGTCTTGGCATCTCTTCTAACAACTTTGAGCTGTCATGGCCCTTTTTCTTTGATCTTATCTGCCACTCAATAGGTTTCTTTAACAAACTCAGGTTTTGTAATTCTTCATTCTCCTACTTCATTCTGAAATAGAGGAGTTTGACATTTCTACTATACCATGCTTCATAGGTGATGTCTATATGGTATCTTGCTAGTAAAATTAATCAATGGCAACTTCTCAACTCAAGCTCATTTAAAAACAATTTCACAGGCTCAGAGAATATCTCCTAGGATCTATATAGTCTGCTCCAATTGTCTGTCGATTTGAGGGTGAAATGTTGTACCAACTTCAATTTTGTCCCCATTGCTTTCTATAGTCCGTCTTAAGACTTTGAGGTAAAACATAAGCCTCTATTTAACACTATGCTCTCAAACGTAACATTTAATCTAGCAATATTATCCACATATAGCTTAGCTAGCCATTTCAAAGCACATTGAAGTCGTATAGCAATGAAACGAGCCGTCTTTATAAGGCGATCAACAACCACCTAAACTGCGTCAAAAAATCTAGGAGTCAATGATAAATCGGTGACATAGTCCATTGTAATCCAGTTTCACTTCTCAACTAGCTCTGATAGTGGTTGTAGTAAGCTCGTTGGTCTTTGTCTTTCAGCCTTTACTTTTTAATAGTTCAGACATTGAAACACATATCTGGCCACAACTACTTCCATTCCCTTCCACCAATGCAATCTCTTCATGTTTTGGTACATTTTTTGTATTTCCAAGATATACCCAATATGGAATTAAATGGGCTTATAGCATTCTTTTGTATCTTAGATCTGAGTTTTTCACTTTTGAAGTATGCATAATCATCCTCTGTATCTCAAGACCTTCTTCGCATCCAAAGTAAGTCATAGTTAAGTTTTCATTTCTCTAAATCTTCTTGCACCGTTCTTAGATACAGATCTAACAAAATTATTGCTTTTACTTCGTTCATCAAATCAGAGACGATCTTTAACGCTGTGAACGCAAGCGAGAAACTATTGCTCCATAAGTTTATCCATAAGTTCTCGCTCTACTGGATCATCATGAGTTTCTATTATACGTTGCTCTTCCTCTACATCTGAAACTGTTGCTATGAAATACAAGGTAGCATTTATACTGGGTTCTTCCTCAGACTTCATATTCCCTTTTTTTTTTTTTTTTTTTGCTCAAAGCCTCAGCTACTACATTAGCCTTGCCTGGATGATACTGGATATTATAGTTTTAATCCTTCAGGTATTTCAACCATCTCCTTTGCCTCATGTTCAACTCTTTCTGGGGGAAGAGCTAAGTAAAACTCTTGTGATCCAATTTAATCTAAAGTTTTTCTCCGTATAAATCATGTCTCCAAGTCTTGATTGCATGATTCACTGCTGCTAACTCCAAGTCATGAGTAAGGTAACTCTTCTCATGCTCCTTCAGTTATCTTGAAGCATAGGCAATCACTTGTCCTCCTTGTATTAACACGCATCCTATACCTATTCCAGAAGCATCGGTGTATAGGGTAAAAGGTTCCCCTGGTACCGGAACGATCAAGATGGGAGCTGATATCAACATTGTTTTTAAAGTCTGAAAATATTATTCACACTTATCAGTCTAAATAAACTTCTCTCCTTTCCTGTTCAGCTTGGTAAGAGGTATGGTGATTTTAGAGTAGTCCTCCACGAACCATCAATAATAACCAGTTAATCCCAAGAAACTTTTGATCTTTGCAATGTTCTTAGGTGCTTCTCACCTTAGAATTCCTTCAATCTTACTGGGTTCACTTTTAATCCTTCTGATGATACTACGTGACCCAAGAAGAATACTTTGTTTAACCAAATCTCATACTTTTTGGACTTGGCATAAAGCTCCTCCCTTCTCAACCGTTGTAAACCTGCTTTAAGGTTCGTTACAGGACTTTCTTTGTCTTTGGAATAAACCAAAATATCATCAATAAAATCTATGACCAATGTGTCCAACATGTCATGAAACACCCGGTTCATAAGCTCTATAAAAGATGTAAGGGCATTGGTTAATTCAAACGACATAACCAGGGACTCATAATGTCCATACCTAGTTCTAAAAGTCGTCTTCAGATTATCACTCTCTTTAATCTTCAATTGATGATACTCCATTCAAGGTCGGTTTTAGAAAACACCTTTGCACCTTGCAATTGATCGAACAAGTCATCAATCCGTAGCAATGGATACCAATTCTTTATGGTGAGCTTGTTTAATTCTCTGTAGTCTATACATAGCCGAACACTACCGTCCCTCTTCACGAGTAGCACTGGCGCTCCCCTTGATGGAATACTTGGCTGATTAAATCCTTTGTCTAATAACTCTTGTAGTTGAGTTTTCAATTCCTTCAACACTGTAAGAGCTGTTATATAGGGTGCCCTTGACACCGGTGCCGACCCTGGTAACAAATCGATAACGAACTCGGTCGCACGATCAGGTGGCAACCCAGATAAGTCTCTTAGAAACACATCAGAGAATTTACACAACACATCAAAATCTTCCTTTCATGGTGCATCTTTAGTAACGTCTACCACTGATACCAGATATCCAACTCTTTCCTTTTCAAGGCATTTCTTTGCCTTAAGTATAGGGAGGATCGACTTTCGCCTCCTAAGCAATGTGCTTTCAACAAAACTAAATTTTGTACCATCTTGCTCTTGAATGACAACCTCTTCTATGCACATAATAGCTTTGTAGAGTGTTGAGACAACCAATCTATCCCTAAGACGACATCAAAGTCTACCATCTCAAGTCGAATTAGATTGCATCCAAATTTCATCCTTTCATATGATTCGGACATTGTTCATAACACTCATCTAATACCATCTAATCCAAAAAGGATTAAACTAGCAAAATCTGGTATAAAGAACTTAAGAGCACATTTAGCACCTTTTTACCTCTTAGTTTTTCAAAGACTATCGTCAATAATCTCACATCTTAAAAAACTCATTAGCTTACAACAATAATCTTATATTGCACTTATTAGCTTAGATCTCTTTTATTACTATTGCTTTACCCTGATCTCTCTTTCATATATCTCAAAAGTATCTTCTGATTGGTTACTCACTACATCCCAAGTCTACCTATAGACATTAGGGTATATGCTTATATTTTTATTAATTTCACCAAACTCACTTTTGGTCTTTACTCAATCATCTCATTTGACCTTGGGAGTAACTCAATAGTAATTATACTAAACCGAGTACTATCAATGCCATGATTTTCAATTTCATCCTTGTATCCACTCTTAAATATGCTTTTAGAAATCTTTTGCCTTGTCAAAATTTATACCGATATAGCCATCTTTAATTTTACTCGAGCGTTATCTACTCTGTACTAGCTACTCTTGATAGTTCTCACTTCTTTCTCATGCACTCTTTTATAGGCCATGACTCAATCCATTCATCTAGTAATCTCAAAATAGATTCTTCATTACTTCATTTGAGGTTTATTGGCTATTAAATTGTCTTCCCTCCATTAATTCCCTTATTAGCAATGGAGATTGAGAATGTAAGTATCAGGACGTTTATCCAAAAAATAATTCATTTCTTTCTTTCGAATTCAATACGATGATGATCATTTATTTTATCTAGTGAACTTAGGTTTAAAGGATCAGAAGTAAATCTATAGTATCCAAACCAACAACCTAGGACTGTTAGGTTGCAAGGTGGTCTGAATATATGAAAATAGAGATTCCACAGCTCTTAGCCTCATGGTTATAGGTTTCATCGAGTATATAATGTCATTGGTCAAGGCACTAGGGGAAAAAATCTAGAGAAAATTTTGGTACATCAATAAATCAAGTATAAAATCTAAAAGATGTACATTCGGAATGATTAAACCTTTAACTGATCATTCAGTTCATATCTCAATTCATGTTGTCAATCATGAGAGTAGTTTAGATTGGTATAATCAGGATAAATTCTATGGAAACAACATCTATAACCCCAATTGACAGGTTGAATCGAGAAAGTATTCTGTCAAGGCACGATAATTTAGAATCAAGTATGTGCATCTCCTATAATCATAAGGGTAAGTCAACGATGCACCGCATCCTATATACACTTGTCTAGTTATGTGGTCACAATAGATTTGATCCCTTGTTGAAAATATTTAAGGCTTCATCCTCAGAAAACATTCATCGACCCTTGTCGGATCATTCTGCCATAGGGCAGCTATCACATACATTGGTGGCTAATAAGGGTAACCACCTTGATATACTGCTTATTGTGTATCAAGCTTTTATATGGGCATGAGCATTATTGGGACCTGCTATACAGTAGGCAGTGTATTATGGCTAACAGGTGTTAGAGGTACAGTATTGCAACCAACTGGTACCATACTTGGTCTGACCTGGAGGTATCGATGTAGCATTGGCAACTTGGGTAGTGATTCCCATGGGAACTTGCATAGTTGATATCATCTGTTGTTGCTCTTATTTTTTGTCAGACTAAATTTGTTACAATTGTGGCCAAGGCATTTCGTGGTCCAGGTAGATTAGTTGGAGTGGCCTGGTTGTTCATCCCTTTGAGTTGTTCCAGTCTGATTATCATTATTTGACATCTATTCAAATGGGTTCTCATTACCCGTTCTCGACCCAGATAGTGGTGGGGCGGGGTTGTGGCCTCTTCTTAATGCTCAGTGGTGATGGATCAGCGTATGATGGATCTCACTCTGAGTTTTCACGTCACCCAAGAGTATAGCTTTATCTTCTTTTATAATTATTTTCATTTTTGGTGTATGACCATTATTCTTCTATCTCTATTGGATTCGACCATTATTTTCATTAGGAGTTGCTAGCCATTTTTCTTCTTCCTCTATTATATATCGAGTTTCACATCTTGTGACTACCAACTCGGTATTCTAATTTTTTGCTTTACAGATTCTCCCTTTATGCCATTGGACTATATCCTTTGTATATTCAAGCAACTGTCCAACTTGTAGACCATACCCTATGTTATTTATTTATCAGGATACATTTAGATTTTCTTTTTCTTATGTCTGTACATACATATGGTTTCACCTTTTATATGTACATTATTGTCCTGTTTAAGTTCTGTCTCAACCAACACAGATGCTTATGGTGTGTTTGTATTAAAGTTTTTAATTTATTCTAACTCAGTTCATGGACT
Organism: Protea cynaroides; assembly: GCA_028583415.1. Lineage (NCBI taxonomy): Eukaryota > Viridiplantae > Streptophyta > Magnoliopsida > Proteales > Proteaceae > Protea > Protea cynaroides. The sequence continues at coordinate 20,280,750 of CM053267.1, read as the reverse complement.
CTTGTGGGAGTATCCAGGTTTGATGGGTAGGGCCTGAGAGCTCTGATATCAAGTTGTCACACCCCAATTCTGGACTAACCAGTGATGTGATAAACCGTCATGAGAACCAACGGTTCAAACCAGGATCTCATATAGACTGTGCCCACCTGGTTAAACCAAACACATTCTATAATAATAATCAGAGTAAATAAATAAATAGCGGAAGTCTTATTAATAATGAACTGAGTGTTTACAATGATAAATATTTAAATAATTCAGTTATCTCCAAGTAACCAAAACATAATTAATATCTATTACAAGTAACAAAATACGGGAATAAAACACTAAGTGTAACCATGGTGGAAACACTCACTTGACGAGTCATATTTGTCCTCCACAGCTTACACGTCCATAACTGCTATGTGTCTATACATTGGTGCATTCATGTAGTCCTCAATGGTATTACCTGCATCATTAGAAATAAAAAGAAAATGATACTGTGGGGTGAGCTCACAACTCAGCTCAGTGAGAAAACAAAACAATGTAACAAACATATACATGCATTCAATTAATATCTTTGGTCTGATTTTAAGTTTGCAATATGCTATAGAAATGATTGGTGGCCATCGCACCTCTATACACGAGTGTGTGAATCCACCCAATGAATCAAATACCATTGCCATCCCACATGCACTCACCATGAAATAAAGATAGAGCTAAAATGTCTAGATCACACAACTCCAACACTTCCCCTGATGCCCTACCCATACCAACACGTAAGTCCCTAGTGGCGAGGGCTTGCAAACTGGGCTCGCAACTAACCAATCCTAATGTCATCTAATGTATCCAAGGTCTCACCCCAGAATCCCTCAATACGTCGATAGAGATAGAGCTAAAGCCCCCTGGCAGAGTCTAAGACCACATGGTCTGAGACCACCTCCCCTGATGCCCTACGACGTAATAGTTCTGCTAAGGTAAAGGCGATACGACGATGTCAGTGGGCAAGAATTGAGTAGAGATAGAGCTAAAGTCTAGTAACCAGGCTAAATCACAATGCCACATCCTTCCCCTGATGCTCCACTCGCATCCAACACACTAACTATACACACAATCGCATACCTATTCCTAGCATCATCATCATCATGTTATAAATAGACAGAAATAAATAAACATGAGCAGAATATAACAGTAATATAGATGACATGTGAGATGCACATTACAATCATACAAACATAAAATCATTCACTTCATTGGACAAATAAAATAAAATAACTTGTTATTATCCAATTAGTTTAAGTCTTGTTCCCTCATTTTTTATTGATGTTTGTTCCTCTCCCAAGCTTTGAAAGTCACTTTGAATCTATTAGGAACCTAAACAATTAATGTATTTAAGTTAGAGATTAATTTCCTCAAGTTACAGTAGTCAAAAACCTTGTCTGGTCTTAAAACATACTTGTTGTTATCGTGTGGTCGCAATATATATGACCACACCTTTTCTGGGAACTTCCCGAATAGCTGTCGTGGTCAACCACAGGCTGCGACCACATGATATTTGGTCAGTTTTCATCTTTAATCCTAATTCTTCCTGAGTCGATTCCTCAGCTCATCACTTGGGTTCATCTATGGTTATCCTATGGCCATTATTTATAGTTTTTCATTAACCATTATCCCTAACCCATCCCCCATGGTTGTCTTTGAGATTTACTCGAAGGATCACATAGATCATATTGGTTAGACATCCCCAATCCACAATAGAAACCTTATTCAATAAGATTTACATCTATAGAGATAAGTTCCATACCTTACTTGCTGTAGGGAGCTAGAACCGTTTCTTACAAAACCTTCCTCTCAGCCTCCTTCTCCAAATCTCCTTTTTCTCTTTATCTTCCTCTCTCTCTTTTTCTCTTAGATTTAGAGTTTCAATTTGGGTTCTAAAAAAATAAGAGAGGCTAAGGAATGTCCCTTATCTAGAGGAAAAACCTCCATATATAGTCATCTTTCCATTAGGAAAGAGTCCTCCTCAAATTAGAAAAGTTTCCTAAACACGGAGTTAGTTTAACATCATGTGGTTGCACGTGTGGTAGTAGAATCTATCGACCACACGTCCAAAATATGCGACCGCAGGTTGTGTGGTCTCATGTGTGCTACCACACATTGTGTGGTCTCATGTGTGCGACCACACCTTCAACCACACCCTTCAAAATTGCTACCACACATCCAAAATTTATAAGTTTTTAGTTTTTGACTGATTACTTTCACACAACCTTAACCAGTCAACCACACTAACTAAATTTGACTTGTTGTTTACCTTATCTTGTGGTTTCTTCATACAATTGGTTCACTTGAGCCGGTTATGATGGGATGACCGGTCACGACACGAGAACATAAGGCTAGACCGGGTTCGTGGCTTGCGGATCTTAGAGATCAGGCGAAAACATCCAGATTGTCCTTGAGGAAAGCGACGATCTCATTTCGCTGGTCTTTCTGCAGTGATGATCCGACTTAAAAGTACCTCTCTGGTTTGTCCTCTGAGACTGGTATCTGGATTAGATCCTCAATAGGAGATCCTCTATCCTGTTCAAAGTCGTCGCAGAGATCCTTTATCTAGATTGAACTAGCAAATTTATCTTTTTGTGTCTCCAAGTCCGTAGCATAACATCTACGAGATAGCCTTTAGTCTACCTTGCAGCAACCTTCCCCATGCTCTGTGGGGAACTTCATCACTAAATAATATGTTGAGATGCAAGCTCATAGTAAGTTGAGCCTGGGTTTTTCGAGGATTTTGCTGGTTGGAATTCCACCAAAAGGTAAAAGAGGAAAGCAGTGGCCCTTTTAGGCTTGGTTCCGCCTCTGGTTTCCAAGATGATTCCACCCTTCACTTTGACCACATCCCCCGAAAAACTGATGAGGGAGAATGTAATGGGGCGCAAACGCCTTTCATTAAGATTCATTGCCTTGAAAGCATGGCAATCGAGCTTCTTGTATCGACCAGTACCCTTTTTACTTCATTCACTTTGTCCATTACCATGGTGATGACCACAGCATCCTCATGGGGAACCTTCACATCAGTCAAATCTTCATCGAAGAATATAATGACATCTCTGATCTAGTACGGTACAGAGGAATTGGACGATTAGCAGTCCAATTTGGCTTACGTCTCTCTGCTAGTTTTGGACGTGTTTCAAGTAGCGGAACCTCCTATTATTGCATTAAAGTAGTGTACCAGTACCACAAGTCACATCTGATAGTAGTCCCAGCTTACGTACTCACCCTCCCCCAGCAAGAGGAAATCCTTCTTTGGGGGCGTTCCAACTCGGCACAGTGGCGGACTTAGACTCTAATTTGGCATCTCTTGGTCCATTTCATTGGAGAACCCATCACCCGACTTGTCCTATAGATGGAGTTTGGCAAGTCGCTAGTCAAGTTGGCAACGCATCCGTCGGATCCATAGTCGGCCCTAAACTGGCCCTCGACTTTTGGCCTAAGTCGTTCTTCTTTATGCGAATGGTGTGACTTGCGTGGCTTGTCCTTTGACTGTAAGTTTTGGTGCGTCCTATTTGCTGTGGGGTAATCCCTGTACTCTTCAAGATGACTCCAATCCGTCCCCTTGGGTAGCCAATTTTGTTGAGAAGCGGCAACATTGAATTGTCCTCTTCGGAGTCATTGCAGTTTCTACGGGGTTGTCGCAGCTCAATAAAATTTGCACTATTGGTGGGTTTCTTCCTTCTAGCATCTTATCCACATACTCGGGAATATGGCCACGCTTGATCAAATCCTCAATTGCATATCGGAGGGCGCCACATTTGTCTTTATCATACCCATTTTTGTGGTGATATTTGCAATATTTCTTGGATCTGACCTCATCGGAGGTGGTTTAGCCAACTCGTACTGTGTCCCTTTTAGATTGTGCAGCAACTTGGACATGGGGACAGTGAGCCTAGTGAACCGATCCCAATCGAAGTCGACCTTGGCGACTTGCTTGCCAAGGAATCCATCTTTTTCGGTCTTTTGCTTCTTGGCAGCTTCACTAGAGGTTTGATTGGCTACTTGAGTGTCTCTCCTTCTCTTTTCTTCGAACTTGGGGTGTGTAAGGAGGAGCACCTCATTCGCTGTAGTGTACTTCTCGGACCTTGTCATCACCTCGATGTAAGTCAGTGGCCGCCTCTTGTAGATCGAATTTAGCAGATCTTTACCAGAGATTCTGTACTGCAGCGCCATCATCTTGGCCTCTGAGCTAACGTTCTTGATCTCCAAAGCCTTACGATTAAACCTTAAAGGGAACATTCTCAGATTCTCTTCTAGTTTCTGTTTAATGGTGATGAGGTTCAGGGAAGTTTTCTTTGGAGCCGTTTGAGTCTTAAAGTGCTCAAAGAAACGGTCGCTCAGTTGATCAAAGGATTGAATAGAGTTGGTTGGCAGGCTATTAAACCAGAGTCTGCCTGCACCTCGCAACGTCGACAGAAATGCCCGGCATAGAATTACGTCTTCATACCAATGCAGCACCATCTGAGCAGAATAATTGTCGAGATGCAACAGAGAGTTTGTCGTCCCATCATATGGATCGACCTTTGGTAAAGAAATGCTCTGGTCTTGGAACATCCATTATTTCTTTCGTAAAGGCCATAGTGGCATGGTACTCTTTCTTCCTTGATGCTGTAGCAGGTGCCGATTGATTCTTTTTCATTTCCGTGAGGCCGGCCTACATGGCCAGAAACTGTTGTTCTAATGCACTTGCGGCAAAACCGTCCGTACTTTCATTTTTGCAGCTCACTTTTGTTCTGCTAGCCGATTCTTGATAGCCGCCCTTTCGATGCGGGCAGCATCTATTCTTTCTTGCACATCATTTCTAGATTTTCCTTTACCTCTCTGGCCAAGATCATTTGCTCTATTGTGTTGTCCGTCCGACGATTCCGTTTCTAATTCTACTACTGGAATGTGATCTGAATCTTCCTTATCTTGCTCCGTGTTCAGGTCATTTTCTTCCATTGGTGATTCTTGATCTTGGCTAGAACTGTGTGACCTTTCTGACCCCCTGCCTGCCATGTAAGTGCTTCTTGGCTGGTTGGGTGGTCGCAGCGGCTTCAGCACTCTTGTTATCTCTGAAATTTGCTCTTTCAAGGAGTTGAATTGCTCAAGAGTGGCGTACTGGGGAGTAGATTCCTGGCCAGAAAGGACTTGTTCTTGTGGGGAATTGCGGCCTATAGAAGAATTTCTACCGACATTCTCATTAGGATCGCCGTCCTGGCCTGGGACCTGCTCTGTCAAATTATCGTTTTCACCAAGATTGTTTCCACAGGGATTATTTTCGCCAAGGTGATTACTAGTGTGTCTCACCATTATTCAAACGATGAAAACAAAGGTTCTTGAATTCGCATTCTTGAATGAAAAAGAGGGGCCCCACAGTGGGTGCCAAACTATTGCTGTGACATACTAACGGCCTTGTGGTTATTCTTTTTCTTGCAAAACAAAGAGGACAAATGGTTATCGGAGAGTGGCCCAAGATGGTCCGACATCCACTCCAAAGATCAAGTCAGTATAGAGAGCAAACAATGTGGAGCTTGGCAAGAAGAAGGCAAGCTCCTAAGACGTGGGGAAGAAGGAGAATTCAAGAAAGTTTAAAGGTTAGATGATGATTGTACTTGCTTTAGCTTGGACTGTCGAGTGGTTTATAAAGAGAATAGAGAGTCTTGAATAAGTTTCAGGCATAACCGCCTAACTGCCAGGGGCGTATCCAGTAATCGCGCATGATCGTGGAATGGAGATCCTACGGCTAGGGTGTAACATGCTGTCAAATCAATTTGGCTGTCCGCTTTGTCTGCCACAAGAAGATTCCCTACTTAAACGGGTTCTTTGCTGACATGGCAGTTTAGGATTCTTGTAGGAGCGCGCTAGACAAGATGTGAGATAAGTGTGAGTTGGATCATCCTAGGACGGGCGAATTATCAACTTCCTTGATGAGCAAGTTGTGGCACAGCATAGCAAAGTCGGAAACCAATTGCACGACTTGTTATTTTACATGGAAAGTTTGCGGGTTCCAACCTGCTAATAGCGATGACCAGGAGTAGCGAGTTAGAGATAATGGCTGCCTGGACACACGTCACCCTGCCACGTCGTCGTGCCTAAGGACACATGTTTCCTAACGATTGGTGGATGAAATATGGTATCAAAACCCACCACTCTTTCCTCCCCTTTATCTAAAATCGCTTGGATCTGTATCAGGCTAGGCAAAATCCAAAAGAGAACCATAATTCCTCTCTTTCTCTGCCTTCATGCCGAAGTGAGAACTGTCTTAGGGTTTTTCGCTTCCTCTTCTTCAATGGCTGCTCCACCTGCTAGTGCTCAAGCTAATTATGATTCCCTCATAAAACTCCTTCTAATCGGAGTTAATGGTAAGGGATTCCCTTTCCTCATTTCCCTTTTGCATTTTGTTCTTCGTTCTTCTCTATGGATTGTGGTTTTAGATTGTGGATGTTTAAATCTTCTGCTTTGGGTTGTGAATGGTGAAAAGGCTAGACGCTTTGGCATTTTTCTTCCTATTGATCGGTGAATCCGATAGATTTGTGTTTGATTCGATTTGCTTGCTTGATGTATCAGGCCGGACAAAATCTAAACTGTTTCAGCACTTCTCTTTCGAACAAAAAAAATTGGAAAACGAGATTACAAAGCAGCTGCGGATGATTATATGATTCTTCAAACTGGTGGGAAGACCAACTTCATTATCCTGGCTATTGTCCTCGCAAATCTTCAGAAATAACCAGATTTAACATGATTAGCAGTTTAACACTAAACAACTCTAATGAAACTCCAATTCTTAGCAACAGCATCCTTGTTTTCAGCTTTTCTTAAATAAAAGAAAAAAAAATCAACTACTCCCCATAATAGTTTCAATACATCACCTACCACCCATACTTTTCAAAAAAAAACATCAACTACATCCAAGTAACTGACGGAGGAGACGGAAATCAGCGATAGACATTTTTACCTTTTTTATTTTTAATTGAAATTTTTTTAAAGTTTGTAAATTATTAATATAACCTTTCTCATTTTCTAACTTACCAAAAAAACAAATTGAAATTAGGATTAGGAGAATCAGTTTGTAATTGAAAGTCAAAGAAAAGTTGAAATTTTCAAATAGAAAAGAGGCCATGGGTGATGTAGTATACACTGAGAGGAGCTCTGTAAGTTGAAATTTCCAAATAGAAAAGAGGTCATGGGTGATGAGGTATAGGCTAAGAAGAGCGCTGCAACTTCTTGTTCCATTTTGGGAACAAGGATGTAAAAGCTTTTCTTTTGTTCTTTTTTTTTTTTTCCACAAACTATTGAACAAGACACCCAAAACAGCGAAGCACGACTAGAAACGTTGTAGGAATCCTCAGCGCTTTGGAGTGTTCAGCACGAAATTAGTTGGCTGTTTTTTATTTATTTTTTTACTCAGATTTCAGATCTGAAACTGAAACTTAGATTGAAACTTAGATTTTAGATCTGAAACTGAAATCTGAAATTGAAACTTAGATTGAAACTCAAATTTCAAATCTGAAACTGTTCGACTCTTTCAGCTATGTGAGGTAAACCCCAGATACCCAAGAAAGAAGAAATCAAGAAAGAAGGAAGAACAAATGTGCCCAAATTAGATTGGGGGAAAATCACAGATGGAGAGAAACCGAGAGATTGAGAGTACAACACCTTCAAAGTCGGCTCAAGGTCTTCGTCATCGGCGAAGACAATCGAAGAAGAAAGACTTTTTTTTCTTCTTTTTTCCTGAGGGAGGGTAAAACCATCTTTCAACATATCCTTTAGGGTATTATTGTCCAATTCAAATTTGTTTTTGGATGACATCAACAACTAACGAGATTCATTAAACGGAATGGATCTATTTGATGAACAGTGATAAACGTTTGGATGGTAGTTGATGTTTTTTGAAATGTGTGGGTGATAGATGATGTTTCGAAACAATTATGGGGGGTAGCTGATTTTTTTTCTAAATGAAATCTTCCAAATTACTTAGTCGAACAGTTATGTATTAATAATGGACAAGTTTTTTAAGCATTAAAAAAAATGGAAGGGTATTTTTGTCAAACTATCAAATTTTTAACACCTTTATTTTTATGGACTTCAATGTAAGTTTAAAACACAAAAGGTAGTGTCACATGATAAACAAATCAAGGGGAGGTCCATGTAATTTTCTCTAATCATCATGAGACATGATTTATCATTAATTCCAAATCATTAGTTAGTATTATTATTATCATTTTTACTCTACTATCAAATCATTTGAATTGAAAAATAAAATAAAAATTACATCTGAAAAGTTTAAAGTACGAGTATGATAATTAAAATGCAATATACAACTATTTTAGGTAATGATTAAAAAAAATCTTTTCTTAAAACCAAATTCCTTTCCTTTCCCTTCCCTTCATTTTATTTGCAACAAAAAGGAACCCCAAGGAACTGTGTTGGTCGATGCCCGAGCGGTTAATGGGGACGGACTGTAAATTCGTTGGCAAAATGTCTACGCTTGGCAACGAAGACTGAGCATCCAAAAGGTAAGCAAAATCAAAAGATGTTGTGCATTTATTAGAAATTGATACTTGAACCCCTGATGATATAATCTTCAAAGATAACACACCCCATCTAAGAGTCTCTCATTAATAACTACCAAAAACCTTTACCATGCAAGTGTATCCTCATTTTAATGAGGATAAAATATGGATCTGTTAAGAGTAAACGGGAATGCAGTTCATGCAGACGAATCCAGACACTTAATGACAATGTTAAATTTGGGATCATAATTCAATCATATGGTTCACCCTATATGCACATTTTATTTGCATGTATTACTTCGAAATTATTCAATTTTCATCAAAATTTCCTTGTTTTGTTCTTATGGATCCATTTGTTTTGATGTAAAATTTTACATGATAAATTTTTTTTTCAATATTTGTTTCTAAGAGGTAAGAAAAAAGACAAAGTTCATTTTCCCTTGTTAGAGATCACAATATTTTACCTCTTGGAATGTTACAAGATGAAAATTTACATGATGAAAATTTCATGTCAAAACAAATGGAGACAATACAACAAAAGCAAAGGAAAAAAAAAGAGAGGAGTTTCCTGTATCAGTTTCTATCCTTTAAATTATCATTTTTCTTTTCTTTTTTTTTTTTACATTACAAAGAAATGAATCCTACAACCATATGATGGGAGTTGCATACCCACGGGTGGCACTTGTATCATTGATCATTGACCAATGTAGCACCACCATTTTTTGGGAGGAAAACACACCCCCCCCCCCAAAAAAAAAAAAAAGAAGCACCAATTCCATATCCTGATCCCACAGTGGACATTGTAGCACCCAAACCTGGACCCTCGTAATTGGGATAGCAGGTGTCCACTGACAAGCCTACTAGGGTATACAATTGACGGTGAACTGCAACTACAAGAATCTTCACTGCACACATTTCCTTCATTGGAAGGAAATTTGAGACAATGGGAACCTCCCATCAAGAGTTCTGGGAAAATCTCTCTCTCTCTCTCTCTCTCTCTCTTGGAGAGTTTAGATTCCAACTCAATGGTCCTCGTCTAAATGAATTAAATAGTACTCCCCTCATAGTTGGAAAAAAATTTCTGATGCAGTTCTCTGCAAACCTGCAAGGAATGAAGCTTCATCAGATAAGCAAGATGCATTTCACAGCTTCACACTTACAAACAGAATAATGTAACTCAATGGTCCTCGTCTAAATAAATAAAATAGTGTGTCGCTTATCAGCATGCACCCTATCAATAAAGATAATAATTTTGGCTGCAATTGGTTCTTTTCAACAGGAAGAGGCTTGGCAGATGATCCTCAATTAGATTTTCCGCTCTTCGTGGTCGAAATAAAGAAGAAATAACCTTAATAAGCAAAACCCTTGTATCATCCTTGTGTTTTCCAAATCCAATCCAAGATATCAGAACACTCTTCACAACTGATAAAGTGCCTGCACTCACCAAGAGACCATTAGATGTTGGAATGAACACTCAAAACTTATTGCTGAGAACATCACTAATTAATACCTATTTTTTGGGTGATAAACCTTCAGTTCGGAGGCTTCCCTGTGACTGGCTATAGCTTTCTTCATTTTAAGTGAATCTGGCACCACCACATTTTGAGTTTGCTGATGGTATGTATCATAAATAAAGTTGAGTACATTTTCCTGCAAAACATGTTTTCATCAGTCCAGCAAAAGAAAGATAAATGTGGGTACTAAATTTTCAACCAGATGAAGGCTTTGGGTGTACTAATATGAATGCACTTAAAACCATAAAAGCAAATACAAAAATGGGCACTGAATTTTAAAATATCAACTGGATAACAGTTCCGGAAAATACCGTAATTCATTTCCTTCAAATTTTGTTCAATAAGTATCCATTGATTTACATTCATTCAGTTTGTCAACAGGCACACAGTGTTTTGGTAAAATAACTAAGGATTCAGAAAGAGAACAGTGACTCGGAATAAATTCTTCCCATAAATTAAGCATTTCAAATTAATGTTATGAGAATTTGGAGGATGTTAGCCATGCACCCGCAAACAGTGGAAAGCTATTGGCAAAAATGCCAGAATAAATATTCGGCTTGTAAGCGAGTTTGGAGAAGAAGTTGGTTGGAACAGACACGATCCTGACTGCTACATGAAGGATATTGAGATCACCAAATATATAATCCGTTGCTCAGAGAAGCTGCAGCTTCACACTGGAAGCACTTCTTTCTTTTCTGTTTTGGTAAGAATAATAAAAAAAAGAACAGCAGAATAATGGGGCCAAGCAATCAAAATTTACCAAACCACAAAGATAGAAAGAATACCTATATATATATATATATATATATATATTTTGGGGGGGGGTTTGTGTAGGGTTTAGATTGGGTTTTGGGAGAGTTTAGATTGAGCTTTTGGGCAAAGATAAGCAGGAAACCCCAAACTCTTTTTGAAAGTAAAGTTTGCTGAATCTTAAATGCCAATGAATCTCTTGCAGCACCATGAGAGGTTTGATGGTGTGAAAAGAGGGAGCTCCGGTAGAGTTCATTGAAAAAGAGATGGAGCAAGATATGGGTCTCTTCTCTTCCTTCCTCTGGCTTCTTCTACTTGTTCCCACTTCTCCCACTCTATTGTAGTTGTCCACCTCTTCCATCTTCCTTCAACAAGTAGCCTTCTCGGTTGCAAAAGTGATATTGAAGGGAAGAACACCACGGATGAGAGGACCAAGTGCACCCATATGTCAGTTTCACAAAAAGGTTGTAATTAAGATTCTTAAATGCTGTCATTAGATCTTAGCTTCTAAGAAAATGATTAATTGATGTGGTTTGCAGAAAGAAAAAAAAAAAGGAAATCAACAGGTTATACGTTGTTTCAGCCTATGAGAGCCCCTTGGGTTTTAAGGGAACATTAAGCCTCCAGTTAAACCCAATTCAACCACCCAAATTCATTCTAGTTTTAGGACTATGACAACAACAATGAGGGACATAACTAGTAGCTTTTGCTATCCTTAGGTTTCTTGTATGATAAGGTGCAACTTACAAGTCTACAACACTCCCGAATATGTTAAAATTGCATAGGCTAAGCTTAATAAAGTGCACAAATATAATCATCTGTATTTCTTTGTTCACTTGGATAAATTTCTCATAAGAGCCAACATGGTGAAGAAAGAAGGCTGCATTCAAAGCCAGGCTTGAATTTGGGATAATTAGCTCACCATTAAAAGAAAAACAAGAAGAACGAATCAGCAGCTCACCATTAAAAGAAAGACAAGAACGAATCACCAAGAGTAATTGCAAGCAACTATCCTTGAGACCCAGTTCCTTGATTCTATAACTACTGCAAACATACCTATGCATGTCTGATGAGGACATCTAAGAGTCCTAGTAGGTTTAGGATTCTATTAGCTGTAGGATTCTATTTATTTTTTATTTTGTTTTATTCTGTTTTATTGCTGTAAACGTGGGAATTTCAGTTTGTTAGAGTTGTGGGTCCCAGCTGTGGGTCCTTTTTGAATTTCAGTTTGTTAGAATTGTGGGTCCCAGCAGTGGGCCCCTTTTTTAGTTGTTTAGTTGGCTTATTATTAGTTTTTAGAGTTATACTCTAATTAGAGTTATAAGCCTTATAAAGGCTTTTTTTTTAAGTAATAAAAATTCAGATTATGATTATTGAATGCAGAAAAAAAAAAGAAAAAAAAATATCTCTCGTACTCTCTCTTTTTCTCGTCTCTCTCTTTCTCGTCTCTCTCTCTCTTTCTTCTCTCTTTCTTGCAGGTACAGCAGCTTTCTTCTCTCTTTCTTGCAGGTACAGCAACTACCTTCTCCCTCTCTCCTGTGGACAGTATACTTCTTCCTTCTCTTTCTGTTTTTTTTTCTAGTTATAAGGACAATACAGCCCTACTGCTGTAACGCCCTTATAGCTGGTTCTTTGTTTCAGTCTAGTAAGTCTACATCTTCTAATTTTCTGATTTGCTATCATATCTTTTTTTTTTTGTTATCGTTTCTTCCCATTGTTTTTGCTGTTTATTATTTCAGTTACATCTATGCTTTGCTGTAAGTCTATTCCACACAATCTCTATCATAGTCTAGTCGTGTTTAGTACTTACTAACATGGTTAGCACTGTGAGAAGTTTCTTTACAGCTAAGCCTTCATATTTAGCATGTTATGATTAGGATTTCATCTCTTTGATTATTGGGAAGTTACTGTTTTGCAAGTTCATTGGTTTACCTAATCATTAGGCATTTAATCTTGTTAGTTTTAAGAGTTTTGACATCTTTTGCACATTAGTACTTCTTAACCTATGGTTTATTATGAACATGACATGAAACCTAATTAATAATTGCTTAGTTGATCATGTTACTTGGCTTTATACTGTTCTTTACTTGTGGTTATCATGATACTAGTCTCGTAAGCATGTCATGTGTGTTGCTTCCCATAACAGTCCCTACACATTAGTTAATTATTTCTTTAATCCTTTTGTTAGTTGGTCGTGTAAGAGTAGGATAAACTAGAGACCCTAGGTTAGCCTACATCAGTTTGGTATCAGAGCCTAGGTTAGAGCGTCCGTTAGGTGCTAGTTAGGATACTTAGTGGAGTCAATCTTGTATGTCCACTAGGAGTGGTAAAAATTACAAAAATATGTCGAACCCATCCAATACCTCCATAACCTCTGAGCAATTACAAGAGATATTAAAAGCTAACAATGAAGCGTTGGCATCCAATCTCCAACCCATGATCCAAAGTATCCAAGTCCTCTCCGATAGACTTACTGCCCTTGAAACAACCAATCGGAATGCTCATGGGCAGCAAGGTCAAAATGGCTACGGCATTGGACCTAGAGTGAACAATCCCAACACTATTCCGGAAAACCTTAGGAACGATAGACATCATGATTATATTGATGACCATGATAGGGTAGATGACAATTTCCACGGTCAAGGCCACGGTAGGAAGGGGAGGATTTAGAGGTCGAGGATATCGAGGTCAGAGACACCACTCTCCTCTTGGAGATGATGATGACTATGGACATCGAGATAGAGGAGTGGATGTTAGGAGGATGATCAAAGTAGATGTTCCAGACTATGATGGACAAATAGATGCCAAGATTCTTTTAGGCTGGATCAATCGAATGGATAGGTACTTTGAATTTTATGAGCTGTCTGAAGAACTTAAGTTTAGGTTTGCCAAGATGAAGCTCGTTGGAGCTGCTCAGGATTTCTGGATTGAATTAGAATATCAAGAAGAAAATCTAGGTCACGAGCCTGTCTCAACTTGGCGTGAGATGCAAGAAAGGCTTAAGCAGGAATTTCTACCTCTCACTTATAGGCACCAACTCCTTAAAGACATGACTAATCTGAAGCAAGGTAAGATGTCTGTAACTGAGTACATGGCTAAATTTAACGAATTGAAAATCCGAAGCCAGACTCGAGAGGATGTTGATCAAACACTAGTTAGGTTCCTTGCGGGACTTAATCATGACATCCGTTACGCCTAGCACCTCACCTAGTTAGAAACGTCCCTCAAGCCTTCCGTATAGCACTAGAATTAGAAGGGACTATGAAGTTCACACCACAGAAGAAAAGCGGATTCCCATCTGGGGAGTCTAACTTTCGAAAGCCATTTTCAAATACTTCTACCCCTAACCCTCCACGTCCACTTGACAATAAGGGTAAAGGCATTTTGGGAGAAGCGCCCAAAAAGAGTGGCCAAGCACAGTGTTTCAAATGTAAAGGTTATGGTCATTTTGCTAGGGGAGTGCCCAAACCGAAACTTGTATGTGGGTGAACCGGAGTATGAAGAGCCTATTCAGAGGATACCCAAGAAGGTGAATACGAGGAGCATAGACCTGATGATACTATCTCGGATGAGGATGATGAAATGGCAGATGTCTCTAGGCTAGGAGTTGTCCATTGTATTGCGTCACACCCCAAGAACAATCATGAAATTATTTTGGATGAGGACGATGTAATAGATATCTCTAGGCTAGGAGTTGTCCGTTGTATGATGTCGCAACCCAAGAATAATGATGATTGGCGGCGCACCAATATCTTCATTACTTACACCTGTCATCAGGGTAAGAATTGTCGTGTCATCATTGATAGTGGTAGTTGCATGAACGTCGTGTCCCAAAATGCTATAACGAGAATGGGGCTCAAACCGAAGGCACATCCTAAGCCTTACAAGGTTGCCTGAGTTGACCAATCTACAATCCCCGTCACTTTAAGGTGTTTAGTCCCCTTGCAATTTGCAGGATATGAAGATAAGGTATGGTGTGATGTCTTAGAGATGGACGTTGCTCACATAATCCTTGGTAGACCTTGGATATATGACCGAGATATCACTAATTTTGGGAGGGCTAATACTTATGTCTTTGAGTTTAAAGGTAAGAAAATCAAATTGTTTCCTAGTCCCCCCTAAGGAGATAAAAGTCCCGAACATAAGGGAAGCACATCCAAGAACACCCCTTCGAAAAACACTCAACATCATGAATGCAAAACAGTTTGAAAAAGAGTGTAAGGATACCGGGGTTATTTATGCTTTAGTAGTCACACAAGTTAACAAAGAACTGCCCAATCCATTTGTTGAGGCTCCTAAAGAAGTTCAACCCCTCCTGAAAGAGTTTGAGCAGTTGTTTCCCGTATGAACTAACCGAACTACCACCTATGCGTGACATTCAACATGTTATCGATTTGGTTCCAGGGTCTTCACTGCCAAACTTGCCCCATTATAGGATGAATCCCAAGGAACATGCCGAACTTAAAAGACAAGTAGATGAGCTACTTGAGAAGGGATTCATTAGAGAAAGTCTTAGCCCCTGTGGGGTACCTGCTCTACTTAAACCCAAGAAAGATGGAACTTGGCGTATGTGTGTTGACAGCAGAGCCATCAACAAAATTACCGTTAAGTATAGGTTTCCTATACCTAGACTTGATGACATGCTAGACATGATGGCTGGAGCGAAAATCTTTTCCAAGATTGACCTTAAGAGTGGGTATCACCAAATTCGGGTTAGACCTGGGGATGAGTGGAAGACTGCCTTCAAAACAAAGGACGGTCTATATGAGTGGCTTGTCATGCCTTTTGGTTTGACCAATGCACCGAGTACATTTATGAGAATTATGAATCAGGTGCTACGACCATACAATGGCAAGTTCTTAGTGGTTTACTTTGATGATATCCTCATCTTCAGTAAAACACAAACCACTCACCTAGATCACTTACGTAAAGTCTTCCAAACACTTCTGAATGAAAAACTTTATGTCAATTTAAAGAAGTGTACCTTTATGAGTGATCAAGTCATTTTCTTAGGATTTATTGTCTCAGAACAAGGAGTATCTGCTGATCCTGAGAAAATAAAAGCAATTATTGAATGGCCTGAACCGACTAACACCCATGAAGTGCGAAGTTTTCACGGCTTAGCAACCTTTTATAGGCGGTTCATCCAACGGTTTAGTGCCATCATGGCCCCCATCACTGATTGCATAAAAAAAGGGGAGTTCCAGTGGACTAAAGGAGCTGCTAAGGCTTTTGTAGAAATCAAAAAGTTAATGACCCGAATCACCCGTTCTACGTCTCCCCGATTTCTCCAAAGTCTTTGAAGTGCAATGTGATGCCTCCGCACCGGAATTGGTGGCGTCCTTGTTCAAGAAGGACATCCTCGTTGCTTATTTTAGTGAGAAGCTTAATGAAGCCAAGCAACGGTATTCCACCTATGACAAAGAATTCTACGCGGTTGTCCAAGCTTTGCGCTATTGGCGACACTATCTCTTACCACAAGAATTTGTTTTATATTCAGACCACCAGGCATTGAAATATTTAAGTTCTCAGACCAAACTGAACCCTAGACATGCCAAGTGGGCTGAATTCTTACAAGAGTACACCTTTGTGCTCAAACATAAACCTGGTGTTGATAACACTGCTGCTGATGCATTAAGTAGGGTTCACATGCCCATCTTTCCACAGAAAGTCAAAAATCAGGTTAAGGCATTGCTCCAAACCATGAGTATTGAGGTTGTAGGGTTTGAGCAAATTAAGGAACAATATCCTACATGCCTAGATTTTAGTGAGCCTTATACCTCTCTGAGCGAAGACCCATCGGCAAATCACTCAGATTACATACTCAGAGATGGATTCCTTTTTAAAGGGACTCGGTTGTGTATTCCCAAGACTTCATTAAGAGACTTTCTAATCTGGGAATTACATGCTGGTGGGGTAACCGGTCATTTTGGTCGAGATAAAACCATTGCCCTTGTTGAGGACCGATTTTACTGGCCTAACCTGAAGAGAGATGTATCTCGAATTATTAGCCAGTATCGAACATGTCAAACTGCTAAACAACAGGAGAAAAATACTGGCCTGTATACTCCTCTTCCTGTTCCTCATACCCCATGGCAAGATTTGAGTATGGACTTTGTGCTAGGATTACCGAGGACTTCGAGAGGTCATGATTCTGTTTTTGTGGTAGTAGACCGCTTCTCAAAGATGGCCCATTTTATTCCATGCTCAAAGACTTTTGATGCCTCCATTGTAGCCAAACTCTTCTTTAGTGAGGTTGTCAAGTACCATGGCTTACCTAAGACAATAGTGTCAGATAGGGATGTCAAGTTCACTAGTCATTTCTGGCGAACTTTGTGGCGCATGTTAGGTACTAAACTTTGTTTTTCATCAGCTTTCCACCCTCAGACCGATGGTCAAACTGAAGTCATAAATAGGAGTTTAGGAAATCTGTTACGTTGTCTAATAGGCGAACACCTTACTAGTTGGGACCGTGTCCTTACCCAAGCCGAGTTTGCGTACAACCTTTCAAAAAATAGAACCACTGGTTTGTCCCCTTTTGAGGTTTGTTTAGGTCATCAGCCCAGGACCCCCATGGACCTTATCCCTGTTGTGTCTAGCTCTAGGACATCCCAGTCAGCCGAGTCTTTTGTGCAGCACATACATGACTTGCATGCAGAGATTAGACGCAGGATAACTCTAAGTAACGAACAATATAAATCTAGGGCAGATGTGCATCGACGACTGCAAGAGTTTCAAGAGGGTGACATGGTAATGGTCGAATTAAACCACAGCGTTTTGTCAAAGGAAAGTCAAGCAAGTTACATGCTCGCAGTACAGGACCTTTCAAAATTCTTAAGCGAGTGGGAGCGAATGCTTATGTGCTAGAGTTACCTTCGGACATGAGAATCAGCAACATTTTCAATGTTGAGGACCTGGTTTCCTACCATGACCCTGCTACCGCCCCTTCAGTTTATCCTGATAGCCTTGAGGCTTTTCCTTTCATCGCTGATACTTTTGCATCCGACCCTATTAGCCATACTACTACCTCTACCCCTCCTATACCCCATATAGAGCAGCGAGTTGAGGAGATTGAGGAGATTATTGATGAGCGAGTCACCGCTACCCATACTGGCGGTTCTCGAGAGTTTTTAGTTCGATGGCGTAGACCAGATATTGATTGTACGTGGGTTTCTATGAAGGAGCTACAGCGACTTGACCCGGATATGCTTGAGCATTATATCAGTGCCTCACCTGAGGTGACATCTTCTAGACCGGGACGAGTTGATGATGACACCCTGCCAGACCGACCGTTTAGAGTGTACCAGCGGCGGAGACGGAGACGTCAGACTTCCCCTCCTCTCTTGTGGATTGACGACGCATTCCGAGGATATCACCTAGCTCGGGGCAGTGGTGATGAGCTCCTAGTCAGGCGCAGCAGTTTGTGGATCGTGCGAGTTTATTCACCGGAGGTGAATTCTTCCCAGCCGGGGAGAATTGATGAGGACATCTAAGAGTCCTAGTAGGTTTAGGATTCTATTAGCTGTAGGATTCTATTTATTTTTTATTTTGTTTTATTCTGTTTTATTGCTGTAAACGTGGGAATTTCAGTTTGTTAGAGTTGTGGGTCCCAGCTGTGGGCCCTTTTTGAATTTCAGTTTGTTAGAATTGTGGGTCCCAGGAGTGGGCCCCTTTTTTAGTTGTTTAGTTGGCTTATTATTAGTTTTTAGAGTTATACTCTAATTAGAGTTATAAGCCTTATAAAGGCTTTTTTTTTAAGTAATAAAAATTCAGATTATGATTATTGAATGCAGAAAAAAAAAAGAAAAGAAAATATCTCTCGTACTCTCTCTTTTTCTCGTCTCTCTCTTTCCCGTCTCTCTCTCTCTCTTTCTTCTCTCTTTCTTGCAGGTACAGCAGCTTTCTTCTCTCTTTCTTGCAGGTACAGCAACTACCTTCTCCCTCTCTCCTGTGGACAGTATACTTCTTCCTTCTCTTTCTGTTTTTTTTTCTGGTTATAAGGACAATACAGCCCTACTGCTGTAACGCCCTTATAGCTGGTTCTTTGTTTCAGTCTAGTAAGTCTACATCTTCTAATTTTCTGGTTTGCTATCATATCTATTTGTTTTTGTTATCGTTTCTTCCCATTGTTTTTGTTGTTTATTATTTCAGTTACATCTATGCTTTGCTGTAAGTCTATTCCACACAATCTCTATCATAGTCTAGTCGTGTTTAGTACTTACTAACATGGTTAGCACTGTGAGAAGTTTCTTTACAGCTAAGCCTTCATATTTAGCATGTTATGATTAGGATTTCATCTCTTTGATTATTGGGAAGTTACTGTTTTGCATGTTCATTGGTTTACCTAATCATTAGGCATTTAATCTTGTTAGTTTTAAGAGTTTTGACATCTTTTGCACATTAGTACTTCTTAACCTATGGTTTATTATGAACATGACATGAAACCTAATTAATAATTGCTTAGTTGATCATGTTACTTGGCTTTATACTGTTCTTTACTTGTGGTTATCATGATACTAGTCTCGTAAGCATGTCATGTGTGTTGCTGCCCATAACAGTCCCTACACATTAGTTAATTATTTCTTTAATCCTTTTGTTAGTTGGTCGTGTAAGAGTAGGGTAAACTAGAGACCCTAGGTTAGCCTACATCAATGTCATTTCCATCATGAATACGAAAGTACACTCATGACAACTTCTACATGTATAAAGGTGTGTGCATGCATATGCTGATATGCATGTGCAGGTAATGTTCTTTGAGGTAACAACTACTCACCGCAGCTCTAGAAATATAATCCATACAGGGGACACCTACCAACCAAAAGCAAAGTGACATACCAGTGGTTGAGAAGCATCAAGCCAGTGATAAATAAGCTCATTCCTGAACCATGTCAATTGCCTTTTTGCAAAGTTCCTGTACAAAAGGACAATCACAGTAAAGGCAGAGGCACTCATCTAACAGAGATAATAGCAAATGCAAGTTTACAAAGCAGAAAAAGTGGATATGTACAGAAATTAAATGAAGGGAGAACGTAGAGGCAAGGGAAGAAAAAAAAATACAAAAGCAAAAAACACATTATAGTTCATAAACCATAGTTTTATAAGCATAGCCTTGGTGCCACTTAGGCGACTAAGGTCCTTTACAGTAAAGGTGGCAGACCATTTCTTTGTTCAAGGCACCAAGGCCCATCACAGATGATGATGAAGAAGGTTGAAGGGGCAGCACCAGCCACAGAAGAAAAAGACGAAGATGCTTGCAGTGCAGTAGCAGCAGTAATATCACCACCCTACCACTGCCGCTGGAGAAGAGTGAAAATAAAAATAATAAATAATAAATAGAAGTTACAGCACCAGCAGCCACGCCACAGCTGGAAGACAGAGGAAGGGGAAGGTGTAACACTTCTGCCAACTTTTGTTTCTACTGTCAGGTCCAGGTCTGCCGTTGCCACTGTTGCTGTCGCCGATGTAACATACAAGTCATGTCTCCATCACCCATAAAAAACAAAACACTTCCTTATATATATATATATATATATATATATATATATATATATATATATATATATATATATATATATATATATATATATATATCTAAAACTATGCACCTTAACAGAAAATCATCCATTTTCATAAGGATGGCTGATTTAAGAAGGCGACTGCCAAGGAGACTAAGAATGCAAGTGGCTGCCCATCGCCTCAGTCTACCTTTCTGCCATGACAACTATGCCACAAATAAGTGTGGATGGCAGCCCTATGCCAAGAGCTTCAGTTATTGACTCTTAGAATGCGCATTCCTATTGCCAAATGCATTTCATATGCAATAATTGCTGCAAATGATATATTGAAACAAAATCTTATAGCCCATAGAAAAACTGAAGATATACCACCTGAATAAATGCTACTCACAGGCTCATTTCACGGTTTTGTTTTTACTTTATTTTCTATCAGTGGTAGAGTTCCAGGGTAATAGTATACTATTTATCTGTTTCCTACAGAAATTTTCACCTCCCATCAGTTCTTGTATAGCATATTCTCACCTTTCCACATATATAAGTCTATATGTATGATGCACAAACAGAAATTCATTACCTAGATGCTTTCTGAAATTCTGCTAAAAAGGAATAGAAATCTCCTGCAGAGCTTTTTCCCCCTTGTTGCCTACACTTTATCAGGTACTCCATAGCCTGAGGATATGATTTATGTAACCAAAAAAGTTAACCCCTAACAATGAAAAAAGACATCTGAAAACAGCAAGCTATTCATTTGTCAATAACAATAAAGATGGAAGAGATCAAAAGAAACGTACATGAGTACAGATTTATTTTATGAGAATCCTAAGAAGATGGATCCATAAAAAATTGTTTCCACGATATCAAAGAGATTTAAGACTGCTAATCAAATATATTGATGTAAAAATGAAGTTAACAATGATAAAATATCACCCAATTGCTAAAATTAATAATAATAATAGTCACAATAATGATACTGAAAATAAAAAAATAAAAACAGTGACAAACAAACAATACTGATATGAAAAATTGATCAACAAAATGGAAGTCCTTGGAAACACCTAATAAAGGGGATGCAACTCCACTGTGTCCATGATTTGATAAAATTTCTTTCTTTGATGGGATTTCCGAATAGAATGAATTTATTCCGGGAATATTAGAGATGAAGTTAGCCTATTAATCATCATCATCTAAGCCTTAGACCGCTTGTTTTGGTCTATGCAAAATGAATCCTAATCAACCATTCTACTTTTTATTTTATTTATTTTATTTTTTATTTAATATTTGTTCTTTATGCTTTAATCTACTATTCTAGTTTGTCTATGGTTATATCCTCTGTTAAAGCAGAAAGCCATTTTTCATCTGAATATCTCACAGAACTGGCACTATTTCCACAATTTTTATTTTTTTTTGGGTAACACTATTTCCACAATCACAGAGTCTCCAATGTAGGCAATCAAAACTGTTATCTACAAAAACAAAAAACAAAACAGGACAAAAACAAAACAAAAAATATATTAAAAAAAAATCCATGGAACATTTTGATATCCTTCATACATTAATCAAGACAGTTTTGACGCTGAAAACTTAAGAAATTGAGGTCTAAAGACTTTAAGGGATGTTAGAGGTCTTGGATTCTTAACCACGTACCAAAGTATATGATGTGTAACTTCAGTGACAATAGGACTAAGAGTGGGATGTTGAAAATTGATGATAGGGAGTTACCACAAAGTGATAACTTTAGGTACGTAGGTTTTTTTTTTTTTTTTTGGTATATTTAGGCCCCAAGGAGAGTTGTATCATATGGTCTTTACCAACTAAGCTACCCCCTTGGGGTTAGGTACCTAGGTTCAGTCATAAATAAAGAAGAAAAAACAGAGGATGATATTGTACAACGAATTAGAATAGGGTGGATGAAATGGATGGGTATATCCAAAGTGTTAGTGTAATCAACGAATCCCTTTAAAACTCAAAGGGACACTTTACAAAACTATAATACAACCAGCAATGATGTATGGTGCTGAATTGTGGGCAGTAAAAGAAATTAAAATAAATTTAGTTTAGCTGAAATGAGGGAGAGCCTTAGTGTAATGGTAAGGTTGTCATAATGCAACCTGGTCATGGGTTTGAAACACGGAAACAGCCTCTCTGTGTTGTAGGGATAAGGCTGCATACATTCTATCCCTTCCCAAACCCTACAGTAGCGGGAGCCTCGTGTACTGGGACGCCGTTTAAGGTAGCTAAAATGAGGATGTTGCGGGGGACGAGTGGTAAAACTAAACAAGATAAAATAAAAATTTAAACAAATTAGAGCAAACCTAGAGTCACTCTTACACATGATAAGTTACAAGAAACTCGTCTGAGGTAGCATGGACATGCAATGGAGGCCCTTGAATGCTCCATATGGAGAAGTAATTTGTTTCAAATTAAAGCAACTAAAAAAGCTAAAGGTGGGCCCAAAATGACCATAAGAGAAGTGGTGAGGAAAGATATATATAGCATTAGGATTGGAATCTTGTATGGCTAAACTTAGAGCTGATTGGAAAAATAAGATCCATGTATCCAACCCATTTAGTTGGGATAAGGCTGAGTTGTTAGTTGAGTTAGATTCCCCAAAGTGTTGTAACTAAATTAGTTTCACCTTCTTCCTTCAAATAGTCGGTGCCTAAAATAAAATTAAATGATGTCTTCCATGTGAGGAAACATACAAACTAGACATGCAAATTCAAGAAGCATACAAACCCCACTTCGGCACAACCAGCCTAACATAGGTCAATTTCAGTTTGGGTACTTTCCAATATTAACAAAAGGTGTTCCCATAAGCATAAGGACTGTGGTGTATGAATTCTATCACAGTTTGAGCATTTTAGGACTTAGATCAGCCAAAATACCACTTTTTGACCAAAACTAATTTCGCTAAACAGGGCACAAAAAAGTGGGTCAAGTTAGAGATCACTCCAACACATGATTATTTATCCTACGTTTGTTCCATCTACAATTTCAGATGAGATTTGAATTTAAGTGTTTGGGTTTTATTGGATTCATAGATCTGGTTCAGATCCTATGAAGTTCACGCTTATGCATGTATTATTTGGCTGGATTTGGTTGGATTTATCTCTCTTGTGCACTAATATTTCCACATTATTTTTTTTAGCATAATAGCTATGAAGCTTTACCCAAGAACCAGAACAGTGAGAGAGACAGAGAGAGAGACAGAGAAAGAGGGATGTCGATTTTGTAGAAGAACATAATTGACTTGCACACTTAGCCCTCCTCCTACTGCTGTGTAAATAGAATTAGAAACTGAGAAAATAAAGGACCTAGGACTCTCTCTAAGAGAGTAGAGAGAGTCGTAGTTGCAAGGAAGAAAGGGAGAGAAACTCCTAGAGGATCTAGCTAATCCGACACTGATCTAATGATCAGCGCCTATGCAGTCCAGAACAGATTGATAATGGACCTGTGTAATCAGGCCCATTACTTACATTATTAAGTAAAAACTAATGGGGAATAGGACTAAGTGGACCCATTCCCTTACAATAGTAATCCAGCCATTACATTGTTTAACACTCCCCCCTCTCTCTCTCTCTCTCTCTCTCTCTCTCTCTCTCTCTCTCTCTCTCTCTCAAGTTGGAGCATATAAGTCACTCATGCCAAGCTTGGAGCAGTTCAATCGAAACGCCAGACCAAATAAGGACTTTGTAAGGATGTCAGTTAACTGATTTGAAGAAGAGACGAAGGGGGTAACCAAGAGCTTCTTTTAAACCACATCACAAACAAAGTGACAATCAACCTCAATATGTTTGGAGCGTGTAATACTGTGAAAGAGAAAAAACCAAAGAAAGAAACCAATAGAAATGAGAGAAATGGTGGAGAGGGGGAGAGATTGATTGTGTTTATCTCCCCCTATCCCTCTACTATTTATAATCAATTAGGCAGCCCATGTACAACTATCGACAGTCCATATACAGCTGTATATATAGTCAATATACTGTTATTCATGTACAGTCCATATATAGCTGTCCATATACAACCAATGTACTGCTATCCATGTACAGTCCATATACAGCTGTCCATATACAACCAATGCACCACTAAGACACACCTAAGACCTAGTCATCATAAGACAAAGAAAGAAAAGATTAAAGATTGTAATCTTAACACTCCCCCTCAAGCTGGGGCATATATGTCATCAAAACCTAGCTTGGAACACTGGAGAATAAAAGTTTCCTTGAACAGAGCTTTTGTAAACATGTCACCGAGTTGTGAACTGGAGCGAGTAAATGGGGTAGAGACCACTTTACGCATTACAGCATCCCGAACAAAGTGGCAGTCAACTTCTATATGCTTGGTCCTTTCCTTGAACACTGGATTACTAGCAATGTGAATAGCTGCTTGATTATCACAATACATAGGAATAGGTTGAGTGATTGGAAACCCCAGTTCACCCAAAATATTCTTCACCCACATAAGTTCTGCAGTAGTTTGAGCCATAGCTCGATACTCAACCTCAGCACTGGATCGAGCAATAGTAGTTTGCTTTTTGCTATGCCATGTGATGAGGTTCCCTCCAAGGAATGTACAGTAACAGTAGTTGAACGTCGATCATTATCAGCCCCAGCCCAATCAGGGTCAGAATAACCACAGAGTTCAATGTTACTATGAGACCGATAAAGTAACCCTTTACCGGGAGCACCCTTAAGATATCGTAATATGCGACATGCAGCTTCCCAATGAACTTGTTTTGGAACCTGCATAAATTGACTAACGACTCCCACAGCATAGGATATGTCAGGCCTGGTGATAGTAATATAAGTAGCTTGCCAACAAGACGACCATACTGATGGACATCTGCATAATCCTCCCAATCACAGGTAGCAAGTTTGAAATGAGGATCCATAGAAGTGTCAATTGGTTTACACTCAAGCATACTGGTGTCAGTGAGGAGATCAATAATATACTTTCTTTGGGAGAGGCTAACACCTTTGGGGCTTCGAACTACTTCAATGCCAAGGAAGTAATGAAACACACCCAAATCCTTTATCTGAAAATGTTGATGGAGATAGGCTTTCATTTCATCAATACCCTGTAAGTCATCTTCAGAAACAATGATGTCATCAACATAGACCACAACGATAACTACCTTGGAATTGCAACGACGAACAAAAACAGAGTGATCAGTATAATAAGGTGTGAATCCATAATCAACCACAACTTTCGAACACTTGTCGAACCATGCCCGAGGCGACTGTTTTGAATCCATAAATAGCCTTATGGAGCTTACACACTCGAGTGTCCCCCTGAGCAACATACCCCGGAGGTTGCTCCATATAGACCTCCTCCTGTAAGTCTCCATATAAAAAGGCGTTCTTGACATCCAACTGAAAAAGAGACCAATCCAAATTGACGGCAAGTGAGATAAGAATCCGAACAGAATTAAGCCGAGCAACGGGTGAAAAAGTTTCAAAATAATCTACTCCATATGTTTGAGTGAACCCTTTTGCAACCAAGCGAGCTTTGAGACACTCCACTGATCCATTAGGATTATATTTCACAGTAAAAATCCACCTACAGCGAACCACATCCTTCCCCAGGGACAATTCCGTAAGGGACCAGGTATTCCATGAAAGAAGAGCATCCATCTCGGCATCCATAGCCCGTTTCCACTCAGGTCAGGATAACGCATCAGTATGAGAGGTTGGAACATCTGTATGAGCTAAGGCATAGGCAAAGTTTTGGTCCAACACAAGAAGGTGAGAAGTAGAGACATAATGAGCCATAGGATATAATGGGAACTGAGTGCAAGAGCGTGTACCTTTACGTAATGCAATAGGAAGATCATCCGACAAAGGATGCGAGGAGGATGGGGCTGAGACTGGAGTGACGACTGGCACCTGGTCAGGGACAGCAACTGCATTTCGACGACGTTGATATACCTGTAGTAGGGCCTCAACAGTAGTCGACTCAAGGGCGAGAGAGGAAGGCAAACCAGGATCCTGGATTAAGACCAGAACTGGTGGATCGGGGTATGGAACAGGGTTATAGGGTGTATGTTCGAAAAAGGTGACATCAACACTTACCACTTGGAGCCTCGTATGAGGGTCATAACAACGATACCCCTTTTGAGTACAAAAGTAACCTATAAACACACACTTGATAGCATGAGGCGATAATTTATCAAGTCCAGGACGAAAGTCGTGTACATAGCAGGTGCATCCAAAAGTACGAGGAGGGATGACAAACAGAGGAGATGATGGATAAAGCAAAGATATGGGAGTTTGATTCTGAAGAACTAAAGACGGCATGCGATTAATCAAGTAGCAAGCAATCAACACAGCATCACCCCAAAAATATCGAGGCAAATGCATATGAAGGAGAAGAGAACGAGCAACCTCCAATAAGTAACGGTTTTTACGTTCTGCAACTCCATTCTGTTGAGGAGTGTAAGAACAACTAGTCTGATGAATGACACCTTTGGATGCACAAAATAAGGAGATAGCAGTCTAAGTGTATTCAAGAGCATTGTCAGATCGAAAAATCTTAATGCCAATATCAAATTGATTCTTTATTTCGAAATAAAATTGTTTGAATACAGAAAGGAACTCAGAGCGATCCTTTAGCAAATATAATTAAGTAGTTCTAGAGTAATCATCCACAAATGTGACAAAATAGCTAAAACCAGAACGACTCTTAACCTTAATGGGACCCCAAATATCAGAATGGACTAAGGAAAAAGGAGTTGTACTTATAGGTATATTACGTGATGGGAAAGAAGAACGGTGGTGTTTTCCTAATTGACATGTCTCGCACTCAAGTGTATTGACATTTTTGCAACCAGGAACCATGAGTTGAAGGTGAGAGAGAGAAACATGACCCAACCGAACATGCCAAAGCATTGGTGAAACCTTAGTGGTAGTAAGTGCAATGGTAGAGGATGGGTTGGTGTATAAGTAATACAGTCTGTCCTTCTCATGCCCCCCACCAAGCGTCGCCTTCGTCTGAAGATCCTGAAATACACAACAGGTAGGGAAAAAGGTGACGGAACAGTTTAAGGTTTTAGCCAAAGAGCTAACGGATAGTAAATTCATGGGTAGACGAGGGACATGGAGCACAGATGAAAGAGATAAACTAAGGGATAGAGAAACAGTTCCCTTACCAAAAACATTGGTAGCGGAGCCATCAGCAAGGTAAACATTGGACGGTTACACAGAATGGGTAAAAGAAGAAAATACAGATGACTTACCAGTCATATGAGACGAGGCTCCCAACTCAATAACCCAAGGAGTAGAGGCCATAAATGCAAAGAAGGCAACATTACCTGTATGCACCAAAGTAGCAGTGGGTAGAGCATTGCCGTGAGTATCCAACTGATTGAGGCGAGCCAACAGATTATGAAAATCATCCTTGGATAATGTAACAGTGGAAGAGGAACGTCCATCAATACAAGGGTCAGGGGCGGGGGTATCACTCTGGGATGTAACAACACCGGCTACCTGAGAAGGAGACCTTGAATTCCATTGAAGAGGCTTACCATTTTTCACCCAACAGCGATCAATAGTGTGGTTCTGTTTACCACAATAAGAACAGATACGCATTGAAGCATCACCTCAACCACCACGACCTTTGCCAAAGCTACCACGACCTCTGCCAGAGCTACCACGACCTTGGTTGCTATTAGAAGTGAACAAGGCAGAGTTATCATTGGTAGTAATGTTGTTGGACTTGGAGAAATTAGGGTTGACAATACGCTGAACACGGCAGAAGGCCTCATTCAAGTTCGGAACTTTATCTCTAGTAAGCAATTGGATTTTAAGAGGCCGCAACTCAGAACTGAGACCAGACAGAAATGTTGCCACCTGAAATTCTGCACGCTAAGCCTTCAAAGTATTAAGGTCAGTAGTAAGGGTCTGATGGACATTCAGTTCTTCCCAGATTCCTTTGAGAGAGTCATAAAATTCCGCAATGGACCTGTCTCCTTGTTTACAATTGAATAGACGTTCATATAAGCCATAAACCCGAGATAAGTTTGTATCTTGAGCATAGTTGTCAAGGCGACAAGGCGATCCAAGGCGTTTGGGGCCATCCTGGGTGCCTAGGCGCCCGCCCTAGGCATTCCCTAGGCAACCAAGGCGTTCCCAGTGCATTTTTTTTATTTCTAAAATATTAATGTTTATATATATGTAACATTCTACATAAATAATCAACATTTAAGACATAACTTAATTAATATGTGGTGTGGACCCAAGTTTACTAATGTACACTAAAACCTGGGATTGTGTCTAGAGTTAAGTAAACAATTATTTATGACTAAAATTTGCGTACTTTTAACGAATTTGATCGGAGCGTAACTCCTTTAATATAGTTCGGATTCAAACAATCTCGAATTCGTTGCAAAGCTAGCATAATCAGCTTTCCAACAAATCCGAGATTGCTTGAATCCAAGTTATAATGAAGGATGTACACTCCGGTCAAACCTTGTTCGGAATACGGGAATGCTATTTAAAGTCGTCTGAATGTAAATTATTTTTTGGGCATCAAAGCAAAAGATTATTTTGGCGCACTCTTGGGTTTTAGTGATGATTTATTATAATAAGATTTATAGAATTTTTATATTTAGAAAAAACCTAGCATTTAAAAGTTGAAAATCGCCTTCGCACCCAAAAATATGGTTTTTGTTCTTAAACTGGGGGGTTGACTTTTTATCCTTCTGGAATTTGAATTTTAGACTATTTTTATTGGATTCAAATAGGGGGGTATTTGCTTATTTATGAATAATATCTTAAGTAAATGTAACATTTACTTAAATGATATTAGTCATAAATAAGTACTGCCTAATAAATGTTGTTCATGTCTGGCCTAATAAATCTCCTAAATAAAATTCAAAGATCAAGGAAAAATATGAGAAAAAGACAGCCGCCCAGGCATTCTGGGCGTCCAAGGCCACCTAGGCATCGCCTAGGCAACGCCCAGGCACCCTGGGCGACCGCCTTTCTCATGTACACAAGGCGTCCTGGCGCCCAAGCCTGTATAAACCGCCCGGACGCCTTGACAACTATGATCTTGAGAGAAGCTCTCCTATAAGTCATTCAAAACGCCCTTGGCTGTTGTGTAAAACATGACATTGGCAGCCACAGAAGGTTCCATACTATCAAACAACCAAACCATGACAGTGGCATTCTCGCGGGTCCAAGTGCCATATGTCGAATCCTTGGAATCCGGGGGATCTGCGTATATATGAGCTAACTTATCTCTAGCAGTGAGATAGATGGTCACAGCTTGCTTCCACAACAGAAAATTAGATGAGCCAACCAATTTGATTGAAGTAATTTGGACATGAACACCATCCACATGATTCTTAGGTTCAGTCATGTTTGGAAAATAACCAAAACAAGAAAGAGAGATATTTGGCTAGAATCTTACTACTGTAGCAATGGGATATCCTTCCAAAAAAAAAATTGCTTCTTATCTTTCACTGCTACAGAAGAACAACTTGTAGTACAGGAATGAATACCAACAAAAACTACAGAATAAGATGAGTTAAAAATACCAGGTAGCGCTGGTGGCTGAACACATTGATATCAAAAAAAATATCGGGCTAAAGAAAGAATAGCTCTTGAACAGAAGCAATGTAATAGAATCACAAAAAAAATTCAAGAATTGTGTATCATTCGCAGAACTGATGAAGAATTCCAAACAAATACCGTGTTGAGATCCCATGTTAATCGACTCCATCTTATCGAGGTTTGAGTCTAGAATTCATGGGACAAAATTAGGGAAAGAGAAGAGAAGAAAGAGAACCGAAATAGATTCTCAAACCAGCAACCAAAAACTTGCAGCAGAAGTTTATTAACCTCGCTCTGATACCATGTAATACTGTAAAAGAGAAAAAACCAAAGAAAGAAACCAATAGAAATGAGAGAAATGGTAGAAAGGGGAGAGATTGATTGTGTTTATCTCCCCCTATCCCTCTACTATTTATAATCAATTAGGCAGCCCATGTACAACTATCGACAGTCCATATACAGCTGTATATACAGTCAATATACTGCTGTTCATGTACAGTCCACATACAGCTGTCCATATACAGCCAATGTACTGCTATCCATGTACAGTTCATATACAGCAGTCCATATACAACCAATGCACCACTAAGACACACCTAAGACCTAGTCATCATAAGACAAAGAAAGGAGAGATTAAAGATTGTAATCTGAACAGAGCACTCATGAAAGACAGGATTACTAGCAATGTAAATAGCAGCTCGATTGTCACAGAACATAGTCATAGGTCGATGAACTGGAAATTCCAATTCTTGAAGTAGATTTTTCAACAACATAAGTTCAGTAGTAGTATGAGTCGTAGCACGGTATTCGGCTTCCGCACTGGATTTAGACACACTAGTTTGTTTCTTACTTTTCCATGTGACCAGATTGCCACCAACAAAAGTACAGTAGCCAATCGTAAAGCATCTATTACTATCAGCACCAGCCCAATCGGCATTAGAATACCCTACAATATCAGTGTGCTTATGGCGAAGATAAATAAGCCCTTTGCCTGGAGACTTCTTCAAATACCTCAAGATATGAGGAGCAACTTCCCAGTGAGCTTGTTTAGGTGCTTACATGAACTGACTAATAACTGCCACAGCAAAAGATAGATCGGGGCTGGTCAATATAAGATAGATAAGTTTACCAACAAGCCGCCTATATCGATGTAAGTCAGCAAAGTCAACAGTGTCACTAGTTTCAAGTTTCTGATGAGAATACATTGGAGAGTCAACAAGTTTAGAGCCAAGTAGACCAGACTCAGTTAGAAAGTCTAATACATATTTCCTTTAAGAAAGGCTTTGCTACTGTAGACTACTTCAATACCAAGGAAATAATGACGCAAACCCAAATCTTTCATTTGAAAGTATTTGTTCAAATAGGATTCAACTTCAATAATACCTAACTTGTCATCTCCTGTGATAATAATATCATCGACATAGACAGCTATCATAATAACGTTTGACTGTCGATGCCGAACACATATAGAGTGATCAAAGTAACATGGGGAGAAGCCACAATGTGTAATAATAATGTTAAATTTATCAAACCAGGCACGTAGTAACTGTTTAAGCCCATAGATAGCTTTGGGTAGTTGACACACTTTAGTAGACATCCCCCCTTGAGCAACATACACCGAAGGTTGCTCCATATAAACCTCTTCCTGTAAGTGACCATAGAGGAAAGCATTTTTCACATCCATCTGATAAAGAGGCCAATCAAAGTTGATAGCAAAAGGAGAAAATAACCCGAACCGAATTGAGATGGGCAACTAGAGAAAAGGTCTCAAAGTAATCGACACCATACATTTAAGTGAACCCTTCGGCAACCAAACGAGCCTTAAGGCATTTAACAGAACCATCTGGATTATGTTTAACAGTGTAGACCCAACGACAGCCTACAATTGTCTTCTCAGCAGGTAGATCAACAAGGGTCCATGTATGACGGGAGAGTAAAGCATCCATTTCAACATCCATAGCCACTTTCCACCTTGGATGAGATAAGGCTTGAAGATGGGTGGAACGAACAAATGTGGTAGATAAAGATAAAACAAGGTGTTATGGGCAAAGACGGGGAAACGGGAGGTAGTAACGAACCATTCAATAGGGTATGTAAGGAAGGACTGTTGGGTGCAAGAACACGTACCTTTATGAAGAGCAATAAGGAGATCAAGTGGGACCTCAGCACCATGAATAGGCAGAGTGGAGGACAGAGTATTAGCCAGAGCAGGGACCGGGATAGTTTTCTTCCATCTTTGATAAACCAGCAAAGGGGGTGGTCAAGTTGTAGGGGCAACGGATGGTAGAGTCATTGGATGGTGTGAGGAGTGGTAGTGGTGTGATGGAGTCGAATGTGGGGGCTAATGGAGGTGTAATGCTAGAGATAGGAGCAGGGTAGTAAGATGTATCTTCGAAGAAGGTAACATCAGCACTAATAAAAAGGGATCGGGTAACTACGTCATAGCACTTGTAGCCCTTCAGAGTCCAAGAATAACCAAGAAAAATGCACCTAAGGGAGCGAGGAGATAATTTATCCTACTGAGGTTGCAGAATATACGTAAAGCAGACACAGCTGAATACTCAAGGCAAGACTGTAAACAAGGGAGCAATAGGGTAAAGAAGAGAGATGAGTATTTTATTGTGGAGAACAGAACATGGCATGCAATTGATAAGGTAACAAGCAATAAGTATACCATCACTTTAAAAATACTTAGGAACATGCATACGGGACATAAGAGAACAGGCAACTTCTAAGAGATGCTTATTTTTCCGTTCAACAATCCCATTCTGCTGAGGGGTATAGGAGCAACGAGTATGATGAATCATGCCATTAGCAAAACAAATGTCAGAAATAACCTTCTAAGTGTATTCAAGCACATTATCAGACCAAAAACACAAATTAAAGTATTAAACTGAACTTGGATTTCTTTGTAAAACCCTTTAGAAAATAAAAGAAACTCAAAGCGGTCTTTAAGAAAATAAAGCCAGGTTATCCTGGAATAATCATCTAGGCAATTGTGCTTTCAAAACAAAAATAAATAAATTCTCCTCCCTCTTCCTTGTTGCCCGACTTTTCCTCCAACAGGAGCTGCTAGTTCCGGCAGCCCCTCCCTCCCTTAACATTGAAAATGGGGACTGCTCCTCCTCCCCTTCCCTCCCCGTTGTATCTAGAAGCTTTTGAAGCTCCTGTGGTTAACCATTCTAGAGAAAATGGAGCTGCAACTCCCTTGGCAAATTTTTCTTCCACTCAAGATAAAATGAACCTGTCCTGTCACATCCCAATTCTGGACTAACCAATGGTGTGATGAACCGTCATAAGAACCAACGGTTCAAACCAGGATCTCGTATAGGTTGTGCCAACCATGTTAAACCAAAACACATTCCACAGTAATAATTAGAGATACTAAAGTAAATAGCGAAAGTTTTATTAATAATGAACTGAGGTCTACATGATAAATCATTAAATAATCCAGTTATTCTCCAAGTAACCAAAACGTACTTAATACCTATTACAAATATCAAAATACGAAAGTAAAACACTAAGCGTAACCATAGTTGAAACACTCGCTTGACAAGTCATATTCATCATCCACAACTTCCACATCTATAGCCGCTACATGTTCATACGTTGGTGCATCGATATAATCTTCGACAGTAATACCTGCAACATCAGAAACTAAAAAAAATTACGCACGCGAAGGTCAGCTCTCCAACTTGAGATCAGTGAGTGAACAAAACAATGCAACAAACATTTGCATGCATTCAATTCATATCTTGGGTTTGGTTTATAAGTTTGCAATGTGTTATAGAAAGGATTGGCGGCCACCGCACCTCAATACACGGGTGTGTAAGCCCACCCAATGGATCAAACACCATTGTCGTCCACATCCACCCCACTATGGAATAGAGATAGAGTTAAAGTGTCCGGATCACACACCGCTAACACTTCCCCTAATGCCCTACCCTTACCAACACGTAAGCCCCTATTGGCGAGGGCTTGCAAACTGGGTTCGCAACTAACCAATCTTAATGCCATCCAGTGTATTCAAGGCCTCACCCCAGCATCCCTCAATACGTCCATAGAGATAGAGCTAAGGACCCCCAGCAGAGTCTAAAACCACAGTTCGCTCCGCAGGGTGGTCGTAGATCAGGTGGTCGAGATGTGGTGTCCAGTCACTCACATCGGTGAGGGCTGCGCTATGCCACCTGTCCTTACCCTGGGAGTACTGCTTTAGCAAAGCTAACGGTAGGTCAGACAGGTAGCTTGCTCGGTCCGAGACCACCCCCCCTGATGCCCTACGACGTAATAGTTCTGCTAAGGTAATGGCGATACGACGATGTCAGTGGGCAAGACTTGAGTAGAGATAGAGCTAAAGTCTGGTGACCAGGTCAGAGACCACCATGCCATGTCCTCCCCCTGATGCCCCACTCACATCTGACACACTAACCACACACACAATCACATGCCTATTCCTAGCATCATCACCATCATGTTATAAATAGACAGAAATAAATATACATGAACAGAAATAGTAATAATATTGGATGACATGTGAGATGAACATTACAAGCATACAAACATAGAAACATTCATTTCATTGGACAAATAAAGTAAGACAGTTTATTATTATCCAATTAGTTTAGGTCTTGTTCCCTCACCTTTGATTGATTTTTGTTCATCTCCCAAGCTTTGAAAGTCACTTTGAATCTATTGGGAACCTAAACAATTAATGTATTTAAGTTAGGGTTCAAGTTTACCAAGTTACAATAGTCAAAAACCATATCTGGTCTCAAAATATACTTGTTGTTATCGTATGGTCGATACCCTATAGTCGATCCTATGGTCAGAATATATGCCACCATATGATGTACGGTCGATACCCTACGGTTGCACTATATGTGACCGTACCTGCGACCATACGTTTCCTGAATTCTTCTCGAATGGCTATGGTCAATACTCTGGTCATCCTATGGTCGACTATAGCTGCAACCATACGTAGTTAGGTTAATTTTTACTTCTCATACGAGTTCCTCCTCTTGGCTCATCAATGGGATTCATCCTAAAATCATTTTATGGCCTTTAATCATAGTTTATCCTTATCAATTATCCCTACCCTACTCTCTATGATTTCCCATAGAAAACCTATAACCGAATCATTGTATTAAGTTTCAGATATCAATTTGAAAAGAACCTATTCTATCTGATCTACCCTACAAAGTCAAGTCCATACCTTAAGCTTGCTGTAGAGAGATAGAACTCTTCTCTGTAAAACCTTTCACTCAGCCTTCTTCTCCAAATCTCCTTCACCTTCTCTTCCTCTCTCTCTCTCTCTCTCTTAGGTTTAGAGTTTCAATTTAGGTTCTAAAAAAGTGAGAGAAGCTAAAGGACGTTCTTTATATAGAGGAAAACCTCCATATAGAGTCTTCTTTCAATTAGGAAAGAGCCCCCCTCAAATTAGGAAAGTTTCCTAAACACGGAGTCGGTTCTAGGTTCGTACAGTCGATCGTGCGATCGCATAATCCATCGACCATACGTTTTCAAAACAGTCGACCATACGTTGTACGGTCTCAATATGGTTGACCATACGTGCGACCGTACCCCTAAAAAATGCCACCGTACGTCCAAAATTTACTGATTTTTAGTTTTTGACTGGTTGCTTCCACACAAACTTAAACAGTCAACCACACCAACTAAATTTGACTTGTTGCTTACCTCATCTTGTGGTTTCTTCATACAATTGGTTTACTTGAACTGATTATGATGGGAAGACCGGTTACGATAGAACATAAGGTTAGACCGGGTTCGTGGCGTGTGCGTCTTACATGTCCCCTCCGGGGTACCAAGAGGATTTTCCTCTTTTGATCAGCACTCCACCCACCCCCACTCCTGCCTCCCTTTCTTCCTCAGTGGCTCTCCACCCTGATCCCCAACCATCATCTTATGCTAGCCAGAAGCAGAATGCTTGGGCTAACCGAACACATCCGAAGCCGAAGGCTCCTAAGGTTAATCTGCACCTTGTCACCCCAGCTTCAAGAGACTCAAGGAAAATGGGTATTTTCTCAAAAGATGTTGTAGCAAGGGAACATGAAGAACTGCAAGCTACAGCTGTGGGTTTCTTCATGACCCATCGCCCATCCTTCGGCTTTGTTAAGGCTTCCCTTACCAAGCAATGGCAGGGGCAGATGTCAGTGTTAGTAAAAGTGTCCCTCCTTGCTCATGGCAAATTCGCATTTGATTTCTCAAATCTTGATGATAGGGATAAGGTGGTCGAGAAGAGCAGAAACTATTTGGGGGGAAAAACCATTTTCATCAAAAAATGAGAAAGGAGCATCCACGAAGGTACCTTGGGGCTCAAGAATATGCCCTTCGTGGATCTCCTTTCCTGGGATCCCCCTCCATCTTTTTTTTTTTTTTTTTTTTTTTTTGGGGGGTGGATTCTTTGAGCTCCATCTGCTCTGTGCTTGGAAACCCTATTTATGCAGACCAAATGGCTAGGTCTAAAGAGAGAAAAGAATACGCTCATTGTTCTGTTGATTTTCCCAGTTCAGAAGTAATGGATGATGACATTCTCATTCAAGATGACGAGGGCATTGTTTACAATCAGAAAGTCCCTTATGAATGAAAGCCCCCCCCCCCCAAATTGTTTATTTTGCAAGGTCTTTGGCTACAAGGGGGCATCCTGTTCCGGAAATCCGCAAGCTAAAGAAAACGTAGTCCGGCATGAGAAGGGCAATTATCCGGTCGGGAGTTTAGAAGAGAACCAGTCGGGGTTGGATGATAGGGGGAAAGAAGACAGAGAAGATTCATGAGGTTTTTGAGGAAGTTAAGGTTGCGGAAGAGAGAAAGAGTCAGTCCCGACGTGTTAAGAAGAAGATGGGTCTGGCCACCCGACCCGAGGTTCACAACAATGCAAACAAGCAAACGGGTAGGGTTCTGGACCCGGTTTTAGCTGACAGAAAACCCTGATCCAATGGTCATCAAGAACAGGTTTGTCATTTTGGGTTTATGGAAGATAATGAAGCAAGATCTGTGGAGAGGGTTGACCATAACCCTAAGCTCGACAACCAAGCCTCATTGAAACCCACCCCTTCTGATCATGCTATCTCCTTTCCCTCTTTGTCAGACCAAGTTGTGTACCAAGTTTGGACGTTACCTGTTATCATCTCTAGCTCTTCTCCTGCATTGGCTGAGCAGAGCCAACTGTCCTCAACCAATCCCGGAGCCAACAATTCAAAATAAATCCTGTGCAAAGCTTATCGACCAATCCCCTTTACCTTGCAGATCTACGACTAATGAGATCTCCCTCCGCTCGACCATACCTGTGCAACGCAGTTAAGGTAAGGCAAGTGTATCAAGCCCTAAGTCTCGTGGTAGAACGTGTGAGATTACCCCATATGTTTCTCAGTCCTTTAGTCCGAATGTAGCCCCTGATTCGGGTCGATCTTCATGCTCTTCCATACCTATCCCACTGGCGATCATCCGACTCCATTCTAACCTGGATGGAGATAATGATGGTATGTGCGAGGATTCGTGGTATTCTAGATCAAAAGACAACATCCAATCCTATTCGTCTGATGAGGAAGCTCAAGAATGGGATTGGTTAGCTCGCAAATCTCTAGGTGCATGAGGTTCAGGGTTTCTTTTGTTGGTGGCTGGCAGTTTGGTAAGGTTGGAGTTGTCGGCTCCTTCGTCGGCCAATGGCCTTTGTTGGGCTGTCAATTGGTTGGTTGCTATCTCTTGTTCGAGCTCTCTAGGGGTGGTGCTCTTTTTTGGGTTTTTGGTTTGGCTGTTGTCTAGCTGGTTCCTTTCAGGTCACCCTAATTGAGTTTATTTTCGGTCTGCTGTAAGGGAGCCTAGGTGCTTAGGGTGTTTGGTTGTGGTGCCTTTTATGGTTGAGTTCATTGTTGTCAAGGCGTTGCCTAGGCGTCCGGGCGCAAAATAAGGGGCTGGGCGGTCACTCGCCTAGTGGTAGTTCGAAAGGCGACCGCCCAGGATGTCTGGGCGACGCCTAGGCGTCGCCTTGGCCGCCTTGGACGCCCAGACAGCCTGGGCGGTCGCCTTATACAACTTATGATAGTTTTTTATTAAATTAAAATAATTATTATATTATTTTAACTATTATTTCATTTTTTTTAATAAGATTCTAAAACTAAATTTTACATTGGTTTGGTGTACAATATATTATTGTACACCAATACATGGGATCAGAGGCTATATAATATAGATGTCGTAGAAGAGAGGAGAAGCCAGAACTTTGGCGATTGAAGCGTGAAAGAGAAGGAAGGCGAACTGGCGGAGTCTCTTCTTCTTCCTATTCCAGCGAAATATTCCGGCGATTTGGTTTCCTATTTACTTTTGGCGGTCGGCATCAGGTATGTTTGCATTATAGTTTTTATTTTATATGAAATAGTTCTTTCTTCTTCTTCTGCAACTTTTTTTTTTTTTTAATATCGTCTTTTTCTTCTTCTGCAACTCTGCAAGTCTTTTTTTTTTTTTCTTCAAGTCTATTAATCTGTCTCTTCTTCTTCTTCGTCTTCTTCTTCTTCTCTGCTCTCTTCTTCTTTTTTGTCTTCTTCTTCTTCTTCTTCTCTGCTATCTTCGTCTTCTTCGTCTTCTTCTTCTTCTCTGCTCTCTTCTTCTTTTTTGTCTTCTTCTTCTTCTTCTTCTCTGCTATCTTCGTCTTCTTCGTCTTCTTCTTCTTCTCTGCTCTCTTCTTCTTTTTCGTCTTCTTCGTCTTCTTTGCTCTCTTCTTCTCTTCGTCTTCTTCTTCTTCTCTACTCTCTTCTTCTTTTTCGTCTTCTTCGTCTTCTTCGTCTTCTTCTTCTTATCTGCTCTCTTCTTCTTCTTCTTCTTCTTCTTCTTCTTCTTCCTCTCTGTTTTCTTCTTCTTCTTCTTCCTCTCTGCGCAACTTTTTTTTTTTTTTAATATCGTGTCTTTTACTTTTATGCTCTGTTTTTTTCTTCTTCTTCTTCCCTCCTCTCTGCTTTGCTCTGTTCGTTCTTCTTCTTCCTCCTCCTCTTCTTCTTCTTCTTCTTCTTCTTCTTCTTCTCTCTGCAACGACTTTTTTTTTTCCTACCTTGCAACGCTTTTTTTTTTTTTATTATCCGTTATTCCGCCATTTTCTTCTTCTCCTCCTTCTCTCGTGAGTCTGCTATGCAAAGTCTTTTTTTTTTTTTTTTGCAACGTTTTTTTTTTTTTTTCTCTCGGGGTCCATTCTCATTCTTCTTCTTCTTCCCTCTCCTCTGCTCTGTTCTTCTTCTTTTACCTCTCTGCTCTGCAACGTCCTGTCTCCTTTTTTTTTTTTTTTGCAACGTCTTTTTTTTTCTCTGCTGGTGCTCCATTCTTCTTCTTCTTCCTCTCTACTTTGTTCTTTTTCTTCTTCTTCTACCTCTCTACTTTTTTTTCTCTACTGGTGCCTGGTGCTCCATTCTTCTTTTTCTTCCTCTCTACTCTATTCTTCTTCTTTTTCCTTCTCTCTCTTCTTCTTCTACCTCTCTGCTCTGCAATATCTTTTTTTTTTTCCTTTTTTTTCTCTACTGGGTGAGTGGTGACCGGGTCTCGCTCCATTCTTCTTCTTCTTCCTCTCCTCTCGCTCGGTTCTTCTTCTTCTTCACCTCTCTACTCTGCGATCGCAACTTTTTTTTTTTTTTTTTTTTGCAATGTCTTTTTTTATTCTCTGCTGGTCTACTCCATATCTCTCTGCAACTGTTTTTTTTTTTTTTTTTTTACGGCTCTGCATCAAAGGGAATGCAATTGATATCACAAGTGGATTCTGAACTATTTCAGTAAAAAAGCAAAATATTGATGAATCAAATGCTAATCAATGTGATGTATTGTGAATTTGTGATACAAATGACTAGGCATATGTTATATATCAGTATTAATTTTGATTTCTGAACAGTACCAACTGCATTATCCATGGGCTTTTTTTTTTTTTACTTTTTTTTTTCAAATGTTGATCACAATAGAATGCTTCTTTTCCTAATGCATATTGTAACTGGAACAATACTTTAAGCACAATGTTTTTTTTTTTTAATTCTCTGCAATGATTTTTTTCCTGTTTTTATTTTCCTCATGAACCAGGTGCTTCAATAGTTTTATTGTTATAGACTTATAGTATGACTGGAGCTGGTGGTAGTGTTCCATCAAGCACTGGCAAAAACACAACAAATTTATCCATTGATCTAAGCAAAGATCCGGCCAGGAAGGCCAAATCAAAGGATCCTGGATGGAAATATGGTTATTGGCCAGATTTAGCCAATAAGAATGTAGTTAGATGCAGTTTCTGTGGCAGAGATTGTAATCAAGGGATTAAAGGACTGAAACAACATTTGGCTGGTGGTTTTGAAGATATAGCCAAGTGTACGAAGGTTTCTATTGAAATATCTAGGGAGATGCATGATTTTATGATGAAGAATAAGAAGAGAACAACCTTAGATTTGGATGATCCCTTGGATGATTTAAGCACATCCATGGATGTAGGAGAAGGACAAGTGCAAACCCCAACTGAGCAAGAATCTGTTACTAGAGTTATCCCAAGCTCTGGAACAAATGCTAAGAGAAAGCATGCTTTGGTCCAACAACAAGTAAGGAGACCCTTAGATGTTCTTATGAGGCGAGCTCCTGAAGAATTGGTTGATGAGAGGCGGGATCCCAAGAAACTTACACAAACAACCATGCAAAACAGGTTTAGATCAGCTAAACAAAAAAATATTGTTGATGAACATGTTGCTACATAGTTTTATAATTGTGGGATTCCATTTAATGTTGTCAGGAGCAGAGACTTTGAGGTTATGCTTGAATCTGTAGCACAGTATGGGTCAGGATACAGGCCTCCATCATATCATCAGTTGAGGGTGCCTCTCTTGAAGTCTGCAAAGGAGAAAGTTGCAAAAATGAAAAAAAATTATGAAATGCAGTGGAAGAAGTATGGATGTACTCTCATGTCTGATGGGTGGACAGACAGAAGAGGAAGACATCTCATAAACTTCCTTGTTAATTGTCCACAGGGGACTTATTCATGGATTCAGTAGATGCATCCCAACATAAAGAAGATGCAAATTTGTTATTTCAATTGTTGGATGAAAAAATTGATGAGATTGGAGAGGAGAATGTTGTCCAAGTGATAACAGACAATGCCTCTAATTATAAAGCAGCTGGGAAATTATTAATGGACAAGAGGCGTCACTTGTACTGGACGCCTTGTGCAGCACATGTATAGACCTTATGTTGGAAGAGATAGGGAATTTAAAGATATTCAAGGCGGCAATAGCAAAGGGCAGAAGAGTGACAGGTTTTATTTATAGACATACTCGCCTTCTTGAGGCTATGAGGGCAAGAACTAGAGGGAGTGAACTAGTTAGAGCTGGATTTACTAGATTTGCTACATCATTTTTGACTCTTCAGAGCATGTTGAAAAACAAAGATGCTTTGAAACAGTTATTTGTTTCAGATGATTGGATGAAGAGTAATCTGTCAAAGACAGAAATAAGGATGAAAGTAGTTGAAACAATTCTTTCCACTCAATTTTGGAGTAATGTGCAAGATTGTTTGAGAGCATCACAGCCCCTTGTTATTGTATTGAGACTTGTGGATGGGGATGAAAATCCTGCAATGCCTGAAGTGTATCTTGCAATGGAAGAAGCAAAAAAAAGGATACAATTCAACTTTGCTGATAAAGGGAGATTTTGGAAAAAAAGTGGTTGATATCATTGACAAGCGCTGGGTGTGCCAGATGGGCCGCCCTTTGTATATTGCTGCTTTGTTTCTTAATCCTGGGAAATTCTTTGAGTACACAAAGGAGGATGTTGGAAAACAAGGAAAAATACAAAAGGCATTCAATGAAGTACTTACAAGAATGGTACCTGATCCAAATTTGCAAGACAAGATTTCAAAGGAGGCATCTTTTTATAAAGATTGTGAAGGCGCATTTGGAAAGAAAATGGCAATCAGACAAAGAAATCAAGTGAGCTCCAGTAGGTAATTTAATAATTTATGGTAAAAGAGTTGTTTAATTGTTTAACTTCTATTTAATGTGGTTTAATTTGTATTTTATCCTTTATAGTGAAATGGTGAGGAACACATGGAGGCGATACTGAAGATCTTATGAGGATTGTATTCCGTATTTTAGGCTTATGTTGTTCCGCTTCTGGTTGCGAACGCAACTGGAGTACATTTGAATCCGTAAGCACTAAAAACTAAGTACAAAATTTATTTTTTAAATATTATATTTTTTTTCTCTATTTTTAATGAAGAATGACATTCTTTATTGCTTATAATTTTAGATTCATACCAAGAAAAGGAATAGACTAGAACATCAACGTTTGAATGATCTAGTCTATGTCCAATACAATCGACGTCTTCAAGAAAGGTTTAAGGCAAGGCGTGAGAAGTCAAGACCTCATGATCCCTTAGTGCTAGATGATTTGGACTGGAGTTCTGAGTGGATGACTGGTCAAGAAGAGGATATAGTCCATGATGATCTGACATGGGATGATGTAGATAGAGCATTGGATGCATCAGCATCTACTGGGGGGCACATTAGAGTAACAAGAGCGCAAGCATCTACAAGCAATGTCTACGCACGTCGTGTAAGGGGAAGGGGTTCAGTTGAAAATGACTCTGATGGAGAAGATATTGAAGAAGAGGATGCTATTAATGATGATGAAGATGTGGAGGATGATTTTGGTCTGAGGTCTGAGGGTGATAGAGAAGGGGAGCAGCAAGAACAAGAAGTTGGCACTTCTCTTTTTGCTGATATTTGATGTTTGATACAATGATACTTAAATAATTAAGAATTTTAATTTAGTTATGGATTTTTTTATTTGAGTTGTTTATTGCATTGCCTAGGAGGCTAGGACCTAGGTTGATTTTAGACATGGAGATTTTGAATATTTCATTATTTCCCATCTTGTTGACTTGGTGCATACATTTTTAATGCAAGCTTTTTAATATTTATAATTTATGATTTTTTTACTCCCCCAAGTAAGTGTAGGATTCAAACCTACATCCTATCAGGTGTCATTCGGCCGCTCTACCATTGAACTACTGAGGAATAGAGGTACATTCAGTCTATACACTTATTTTAGCATCATGGAAGTAAGTAGGTAACAACAATATAATATTCATTGAATATTGAGTAATTTACATCTTTAGTTCTTTATGTGCATTATGGACTTGCACTCTTGTTTCTTATTTTATATGGTATTACGTTTTTAGTTTAATGCTTTGTGCTTTTTTAGTTCTTAAATTTTATAGTTTAATCATTTTTTTGTTTATTTTTCTCATATTAGGTTATGTCTTAAATAGTTAAATGTTAGTTCTTTATGTAGCATATTCTATTGTTGCATTTAATATATAAAGTAATAAAAGTATAAACATAAATATAGAATTGATATTTTAGGCAAAAAAAAAAACATCAGGAACGCCTTGGTCGCCTAGGCGCCCTTGGTCGCCTAGGCAACACCTAGGCGCCTAGGCACCCATGTCGGCCTCCATCGCCTAGGGTCGCCTTGTCGCCTTGAAAACTATGGTTGAGTTGGAAGGATGGGTTGGGTCTGTTTGGCGGGGCTGTGTTGGTTTGCTGTTAGGGGGACTGGCAGTCTAGGGTGTTTGGTTTGGGTGTGCCTCTCCTTGTTGTGTTGGCTGTTATGTTTGTGTTGCTTCCCTGCTTTGGAAGCTTGTTGTGTTCTCTCTTCTCTGGGTTAATAAATTATCTACTTACGTAAAAAAATATAAAAAAATCATCTACAAAGGTAACAAAATAATAAAAACCAAGTCTATTTAAGACATGGTTCCCAAATGTCTTAATGAACTAAAGAAAAGGGAGATGAACAACGAGTCTCAAGATGGGCAGGAAAGGAGGAGCAGTAATGTTTGCATAACTCACAGGCCTCATACTCAAGATGGAAGATAGACTTGCAGCTAGGGATAAAGGTCTTCATCTTAAAGAGGGAAAGGTGGCCAAGTCGGTGATGCCATTCGAGTGGTCTTCATCTTAAAGAGGGAAAGGTGGCCAAGTCGGTGATGCCATTCGAGTGGTATGGAGGAAGCAAAGGTGGTTGCAATGGGGATAGGTGGTTCAGTATGCTCCAAGTAGTAAAGGCCAAAGTGCTCAAGTCCACCACCAATCATCACCCTAGTCCTGAGATCCTAAACAACACAATAAGAAGGGTAAAAGGTCATTAAAGTTTAGTGATTTAGTAAATTGGCTAACTGACACGAGTTTAAGGGGTAACTTAGGGACATGGAGAACAAAGGAGAGTCATGGAAGGGGTTAAAGAAATCATTCTTGTCCTATAGCATGGGTAGAGGAATCATCAACAAGAAAAATAGATACAGATTTAATA
The DNA here is from genome assembly GCA_028583415.1 of Protea cynaroides. Classification (NCBI taxonomy): domain Eukaryota; kingdom Viridiplantae; phylum Streptophyta; class Magnoliopsida; order Proteales; family Proteaceae; genus Protea; species Protea cynaroides. Next base: position 20,236,568 of record CM053267.1, on the reverse strand, counting down.
TTGTCTTTAAAGGAAGTAAAGACTTGAGATTTACCAATCATATGGTAAGAGGCCCAGAGTCAATAATTCATGGAGTATGGATAATTGTGGAAAGTAGGACAGTGGTATGAGCCAGAGTGGCAGAAGTGGATGGACTAGCTTGTTCGAGATGATGAACCCATCGTAGTAATGCTTTGAGTTGATTTGTTAAACTAAAGTTGCCAGGAGTAGGAGCAGAGGTAATTGTTGGAGCAGGTGGAAAAGCATCATCTGTAGAAGCAAAGTTGGCCAGAGCCTCAACCTATTCCGGGCGGCCATACTTAGCCCAACATGTATCAACATTATGATTAGTCTTCCCACAATGAATGCAATACTCGTTGGCCTTATCAGTGTTGGAACGGTTACTCCCACGACCAAAGGAACCTCGTCCGCGTTCTTTACCTGAGCCACGGCTTTGACTAGAGGAAGAGCCTTGGCCACGGCCAGCACATAGAGCAGAGTTGTCCTTGGCAGAAGTTGAATCAAATGGAGGCACTAAACATTGAAGACAAAAGAAAGTTTCATGAAGAGAGGGGCCTTCTCACCTACATATAGTTGGCTCTTGACAAATTGATATTCTGGTGGAAGACCTGCTAAAAACTTGGCCAGATAAAACTCAGACCATTCACCCTTGAGTTGTTCAAGATTAGTAGTAAGGGGCTACACAGCCTGGAGTTCCTCAATAATAATACCTTTGAAGCCCCTATAGTATTTATTAAGGGACTTATCACATGAAGAGAAATTGAACATCTTTTCATAAAGGACATAAATCCTAGAGATTCTTTTATTGAGCATAACTTTCCTTGAGATCAGTCCATATATCTCTAGCATTCTTTCAAAACATGACATTTCGAGACAATGGAGGGGTCAATGCTACCCCACAACCAGGTCTGGAGAGTGGAGTTTTCACGCATCCACTCATCATAAACTTTAATAGAAGTGGCATCTTTGGAACCAAGAGATGGAGGGTCATCAGCTAGGTATTGGAGTTTACCTTTAGAGTGAATGTATGCTCGGACAACTTGAGCCCATAAAAGATAGTTAGAGACACCTTTTAACTTCATTAAGGTGATTTGAACATGATGATGATTGATGAGTATTATCCAAAGAAGACTTGGAATCAGCCATTAGTAAGTAAAATAATGAGCAACAGTAGTACCTAGTAGACGGCGGCAAATCTTGAAGAAGATCTTGAGGGAGTAGATGAAGTGGTAGTTCTGATCAGCAAAAAACAGAGGTAGCAGTTCCAAGAACCCAGATCTTGAAGATCCAATCAGCAATAAGTAGTAGATATAAAGGATCAAAATCTGATTTTGGCAGATCTGGAAAAAGATCTCGATCAGCAGTCTTTAATGGGCAGCACTTTGATAATTGCAGTATACATAAATATAAAGGGATCAAAACCTGGTTTTCAAGAAACAAGAATTTGATAACAGCAGCAGGTAGTAATCATAAAAGAAAAACCAGATCTGATTATAACTGAAAAGTAATCTTCAGCAGCAGCAACAGTATCATCAGTAGCTTTAGGGAAAAGCTCAGTCAATATAAGTAGGGACTGAGCTAATCATGAAGGTAGGCAGCATAAGGTTGCTGCAACCAGAAACTTAGGTGAAGAAGTAAGAGACTACCAAACCAGCAGAGTTTAAGATCCCAGAGATTGATCTTTAATGCTATGATACCATGTAGCAGAATAGCTATGAAGATTTACCCAAGAACCAGACCGTGAGTGAGAGAGAGAGAGAGAGAGAGAGAGAGATGTTTCTGTAGAAGAGCAGAATCGACTTGCACACTTAGCCCTCCTACTGCTGTATAAATAGAATTAGAAACTGAAAAAATAAAGGGCCTAGGACTCTCTTAGAGAGAGAGAGTCCTAGTCTAGTTACAAGGGAGAAAGGGAGAGAAAACTCCCTGGTTTTAATTTCTGTGCATGCCTTAGCAGTATGTAAATGAATTCTTTAACCTGATTGCAAATAGTATCTTGGACCTTGCAATTCCGTTACCAGATTGTGCACATCCATTCAATTGGTTTAGACAAGTACTTTGGGGGTGGCCTTAAGTCCATATTCTAGTTATTAACTCAACAAATAGATTTCCATCGGGAAACTACTGTCTTTCCTGTGCAGGTACCAGTAAGAAGCTACTATCACCACAAACCAAGTTCCTTCTTTGTTCCTTTAGTGAAACTGCAGATTATGCTATTAGCAGAGTTATCAGAGCAAGAAGCGCAATGTGCCAAGGCCTCCAAACACCTGATGCCCAAGAAGCAAGGCAAGGAACGCACCTAACTGATGTGATGCAGTGTTAAAAAAAGATAGGGCAAATTTTTAAAACTTCCCTAAACTTAGCCTATAATTACTGAAAGTCCCCTATTCATAACTTCTTTTCAAATTTTCCCAAGAAACCTAAACATTCACCTCTTTCTTCCCTCATAACTTTAAATTCTTAAATTACCCCTGCGCCATCCCATATGGTTGCTACTTGCTCGTCACCCTCTGTCTGCCTCTAGCATCTCTCTCTCTCAGCCCACCCTCCCGCAGCACCCCCTCCCTCTTCTCTCTCCCAACTATCCCATCACTCACAAGTTGTTCTCTTTGTTTTGTTGGTCACGAAAACAAACAAGCTCCAAGGAAAAACCATTAATCTAGAAGAAACTCATAGCCTACAGCAACATTGGTTTCAAAGAGAAAATGAAAGCGATCAAAACTATCTTCTTCCTAGTTTTCTGAAACAAATGAAAAAAAAAAAAAAAAAAAACAAATATATATATATATATATATATATATATATATATATATATATATATAATATATATATATATATATATATATTTGCCCTCTTTGTCCGAGCAAAGATTATAAGAACCTGTGGAAGATTTTATTTCTAAGGGAATTCTTACCTGAAAAATCCAAGGAATTTTTCACCGGCTTCAAAGCTTGAAGATTGAAGAAGAGGGCTCATCTCAAAGGAGTTTGGCATCTGACCAGTCTCCCCTTCTCTATTTCTGATCCAAGCATAGTTGTTTAAGCACCAAGGCGAACCAAGGCGTTGGAGGCCTACAGGGCGGGCGCCTAGGCAACCAAGGTGGCTGCCTAGGCGACCAAGGTGCCCAATTTTTCAAGGTGTTACAAGGCCATCTGGGAGCCTAGGCGACGCCCTGACAACTATGGATTCAAGCACCAACGCGACAACAGAACACTACAACTCAATTGGGGGCGAAGCAACTAGAATCGTGTGGAATTAAAGAATTGCAAGTGAAAGAGTTGGGCATAGAATACCTGCTCAAGACCTCATGTGGGCATCACTACACTTGTAACATGGTCTTTGACCGCAAACACATGTAAGCACCCCTCCCCCCCCCCCCCCAAAAAAAAAAAAAAAAAAAAAAAAAAAAAAAACTTTCTGTCTCTCTCTTTTCCTCCCTTCCCTTCTCCCTCCTCTCTTCCCTTTCTGTATCCGTGAATCTCAGAGAAGCTAAACGGTCCACACCCTCCTCGATTTTAGATCTTAAAAAAAATACATATTTCGGACAGGAAGAATTTAAAAAGAGAAATAATTGTGTAAGTGGCGAGGATTAAAAAAAATAAAAAAAAAGACAAGGTTTTAGTTGGGATGATTAAAATTGACAAATAATTGTTTCAGTGGAGATGAATTAAAAAAAATGAGGGAGAGAAAGATGAGAGATAGAGAGAGGTGCTCGGTGGATTAAGATTTGCTTTATATTATTGGCCTTAGAGAAACGATGATGCAACTTGCAACTAGCTTTGTTCCTCAGAAGTGTAGTGGGAGTGTGGGCTGTGGGGTTCGCAACTTCACGGAGAGGGAGTAGAAGGGAAGGGGAGAGAAAGTGACAAAGTAGTCGAGAGAGAGCAGTAAGGGTGTGTTGCGGGAGGGAAGGCTGTGGGAGAGAGAGAGAGAGAGAGAGAGAGAGAGATGCACATTGGAAACACAGAGAGCAATGGGCAACTGTAAGGGATAGAGGCAAGGTTAATTTGAGGATTGAAATTTTGAGAGAAGAAAAAGAGGTGAAAGTTTGGTTTTTTGGGGAAATCTGAAAATAAGTTTGGAGTAGGGAACTTTGAGTAATTATAGACTAAGTTTAGGGAAGTTTTAGAAATTTTCCAAAAATATGTGATATATATTGCAATGTATACTTCACAATCAAAATAGTATAAAATTATAACAATCAACACAGTATGCCACTAACATTAAACAACTATTCATTAAAGATCAGCAACAAATACTTTAACCGACATAAAGATAACAAGGCCTAAGTTCTTTCCACACAATCCTTATGTAAAATAAGAAAGCCAAAATTCCATAGACTAACCAATTTGAACAACTATAGAGCACGCTTTATTTACACCAACTAGAGCAACTATAAAGACTGCAATTGGCAATATAAAAAAAAGGGTTATTCTTTGTTTGCTTGAATAGAGCGTCTGACATAGAGGCACATATTCACATAATGGCACACACCGCAGTGATGTGAATGCAGAAGCAATCCACAATTCAAATCATGTGACTGGGACTAATTCTAACTATTATTGGTTCAGATCTTGCATGTCATGGAAGGATAAGTTGATGGGCAATTTTGTAATTTTCTCTTATTAGATTCAAATTTTAAGGCAGATTTATGCTAGCTATAATTAGGAATTTTTAGAGGTAATTGAGTTGCATGTTATTAGGAAACTAGTTTGGTTGTCCAAGAGTCCTAGATTTAGAAGTTTTTCTTTTAGACTTTTTTTCTATAAATAGATGTAAACACTCCTCCTTCAATTAGTGTTAATGGATTGATTTTATTGGAGTTGGAAATGGCCTAGCTGGCTCCTCTCTTCTCCCTCCTCTCGATTTGGTAAGAGAATCTCTTTTCCTCCTTTCTCTTCTCTTTTTTTCTATATCTCACTCTCTTCCTTCTCTCTCCTCCCCTATGGCTGGAGATTATCTTTCTTTCTCTTGTTGTCCTTTCTCCCCTAATATCTCTCCAATCTTTGGACAGCATTCGACAAAATTCTCTCAGCTCTTGTTTACCCATCAACAGATTTCTTATTCTTCCATTTCCCTCCCAACGATTGATAATTCATATCCTAAATTTTAGGATCTAACATCCCTATTTTATCTCTTTACAACTTACCCATTGATCACCCTCCTCTCGCTCATCAATCCAACCCATTGATCTCTCAAATTCTGGTTGGATATTTTTTTTATTTCAGGTATAGATCTGAGATCAAATCTTAGCAATCGTAGCCATTAGATCAATTGAAAAATCTAGGCAATTTCAGCCCTTGAAACAAAATCTTGGAGATTGACCCATCACCTGCAGATGCATCTTGATCAATTTCCAAGAGATGTAGAGCCATGCACTTGTGAGACAAATTTTTAACACAACTAGAAGCATAATTTAAAAAAGGCAGACGGAGTTTGCCATGTAACAAAGTGAAGTATTAAAAAATTCTGGTATAGATCTGAGATCAAATCTTAGCAATCGTAGCCATTAGATCAATTGGTAAATCTAGACAATGAGGCACAAGGCATATACCTCTTGCCTGAGGCACAAGGCCATGACTGAGAAGTGAATAATGATAGCAAAATAATAAATTGAAAAAGTAAAATAAAGCCAATAAGAATCTGGGGAATACTTGTCTATAACCAATTGCTCGAGTGGCGGAGTTTGAATTTGGAAGTAGACCCATATCGAGAAGCCATCTGGCCTCAGACAGTATTCCCTCGCTTCCTTCAGTCAAAATATGCTGTCAACAAAAACTATACCACACATTTCAAATAGCAAAAAAATAAATGATTCAATTCCGTACGACAAAAAATTTGACTCATTCAAGAAGCATCAAACTTTTCAGTGGACATATCACCCCCGGAGAGATGTTTTATATCAAACCATCAAAACAGACAACTTATCAGTTTTTATTAGATCACATTTATCAAAAACATGAGGATAGTGAGACATGACTTGCCAAATACATAATGTTTTTCCTGCCATCAACTAAAAGACGGAAAGTAAAAGCAATATTTCCTCTTCTCAACTCAGATCATATATGCATGATAGCATGCAGTTCCGAGTGACTTACCTGATACATAATGAATGGAAATATATACAATATTACTTTGTAAACATTTCTTCCTTGTTCAATTGACAAATGATTGGGTTAATTGAATGAAAATAAATAAATTTAACCGTCTAACGAAAAAACTATTTGACTCAAGGCCCTTACAAATTGTTATAGTCCTGGTTGGGTCAACCATGTTTCTTTCCCGGTTGGGCACATCAATTTGTAACATATGGAAGGATGATGCGGCAATCTGACTGTTGGATGTCCAGGGAATAGTCAAGATTGTCCGCATGTCAAATTTCAACCCCAAATTCAATCATTTACCCTCCTATGTATGTCCATGCATCCCCTTAGTAATCCATGCATCCTCTTTGTAGTCCAAAATTTTTTAATGCTCTACTTTGCTACATGGCAAACTCGGTCTGCCTTTTTTAAATTATGCTTCTAGTTGTGTTAAAAATTTCACTCACAAGTGATGCAACAAAAATGAAGAACAAATAGGTCCCAAAATAAAAATAAAAGAAAGATCAAGTAAACCTTCGGGCATATACATGTAAACTCGTTCATAAAGTATGCAGCACCATCACCGGCATGTACTTTCCAAATCATCTGACCCTAAAAGAGGTAGCAGACAAGGTTCAAAATCTCGAGTCTGGAGGGTATCTCGACCCTCTAAGAAACCGAGATTTTGAAGATCTCGAGATCTCAAACCGAGACACTGTAAAAAGCCGCAAAGGCTTAAAAAGTACCTCAGGGCTCAAATGGTCATTTTAAGGCATGATACTGCAGGGAATCACTCTTTTAGCATACAAAATCACATTTAAACAATAAAATTGAAAAAAAAAATAATCACACATGGTAGTTGTTTGGGTTTACACCCATGTTTGATAATGTCAATCTAAAGTTCAGATGTAAACCTAGGGTAATATTGACCATTCTACATAATGCTACACTAGTAGAAGATCAACAAAAGCCAAATGAGCCAGTAAAATTATATTTTAGGAGAAGAATAAACATAATAGTAATTAATTAGTTAATTATTATAGTCAGAAAACCCAAAGTAGTCAAGTAAACCATACAATCATAATTCATATATTATGTCGAAATCAGTCGAAAATGTCGAGAACTGGTCGAGAACTAGTCGAAAATGTCGAGACTGGTCGAGAACTAGTCTCGACCAGGTCTCATAAGAGATCTCATTTCAACTTGTTTGAGAACTTTAGATCTCGTTGAGATTTTGAACCATGGTAGCAAGTAAACATAAGCAAGCCCCCATGGATTAAGAACCATCATGGATAACATACCACCACGACATATTTTCAATGAAAATAACACTATAATGAAACATTTCAAGTATCAAGAGTGGAAATGAGAGATAGGACAGTCTAGATCAGGATTGGCGACCAATCAATCCTCGCCAAGTGTTGCAAGTAAATTGAGCCAATTTAGAAAAAACCACAACACAAGATATATAGTAGTTCAATTGGGTTAATACCCCAACCTAGTTCACTTGTCCTCAAGTCTATGCTTAAGACCACTGTTCTCCCTTTCAATACAGTAGGTGGGGAAGAACACATTTTTACAAATCCCTTTTAAGTATATATTGGTCCCCATAAGTTCATAGGTCCAACCATGTTAGCATCGAAAAATCCCTTGCGTTGCCAAACCCTTCTATATCCATTTTGACCACTGTTTGGTCTTTGAGCATTATGGTTATACCTATTTGGTCTAGGCAAAGGCTTTGGAGGTCTTTGAGGTCTAGGATCACATATGTCAAATGGTGGTTGGGCTTTTGGTCCTTTTTGAGGTTTTTAAAACCTTGAAGACATGTGTGCTCCTTGAGGTGTAAATCCTCTATAAGATGCATTTGGCCTTCCTTGCATGGTAGGACTATGTTGACTATATGGCTTGTTACTTGTTAGATGCTTGATGTATATGAGATCTTTGTGGCATATTGTGCCTTTTGAAGGCTCGAGGTCTATATGCACCATGGTGCCAAACATATGCTTGAAGGTTTTGAGCTTCATTGTTTCCCCAGTGTGGTTCAAATCTCCTTTGAGGCTTGTTAGGCCTTTGGGGTAATGTATAATAAAAGGCATGGTTAGTACACATTCTTTTTCATCCTTTTTCTACAGTCTCCTATAATATGACCATTTTTTCTTGCAATAATTGCAAGTAGGGTAAGGAGTCTAGGTAAAATTACCATTGTTCCTTATTGGAATTTGTTTCTCAATGTTTTGGTGATCTCTCACCTTGTTTTGACATGATGATGTAATAAGTCCCACTTTAACACAATAATTACAAATGACATTAGATGTGGGCTCATCACTATTGAATCCAAGACCTTTGTCTTTAGGTTTTTTTGTTGCAATCCTAAGATGTTATCTAAGGCTTTTCTACCTATTGTAAATGTGGGAAGGGTTAAGGTAAACTTTTCATTCTCTTCTCTCAAGTTACGTACTTATTTTACTAGTGAATTCAAGTCCTCAATAGGGGTTGAATTTTTCTTTGTAAAGAATTAAGGTTTTTATGCTCAAAGTTTTAGCTTGAATTATATAGAGCTTCAAAAGCTCCTTCAAGATCAGCATTGTCTAAGACTTTTGTGGAGTCCTTGTTTAAGATTACATCTAAGCTACCTTCGAAAAAAAATTTGAGGTAGAGTTCACCTCATCTTCTTCAAGTGCCATCAAGGCAAGATAGGTGACCTCCTCCTCAGAGTTATTCCTCCCTTCTTCATCATCACTTGAATCACAACTTTCTTTAGCCACATTTCCAACCTTGGGCAATCAGTCTTGAAGTGACCGGGTTTCCTACATTCATATCAAACTCTGTTGTTAGCATTTGAATCTTTATTCTTAGTGTAGGATTTACCTTTACCTTCCTTTGAAAATTATTTGGATCGGAAGTTCCTTTTGGGGTTCATCCTCTTCTTGTTTTTGAGGAGTTTGTTGAATTTTCTTGTTATGAGAGAGAGTTCTTCCAAGTCAATATCTTCAACACTCTCACCATTGGAGTCCTTAATTGCCCTGAGAGCAATTGTTTTTTCTTTGGTTCTACAACTATCTCATCTTGGTTGACCTCTACTTCATGGGTTTGAAGTAATCCCATGATTTAGTCAATTGAAAGCTCATCAAGGTCCTTTGCTTCCTTGATCGCTGTTACCTTTGGCCTCCATCTTGGTGGAGGTGATCTTAAGATTTTCCTACAGTCATAGAATTCTTGTATGCCTTGTCTAGTCCCTTCACTTGTTGACAATATAATAAATCTAGTAAATATTTGAAATATAGATCCATTGTCAAGCATTTTAAATATTTCATATTCATGGACTAGCATATCAATTTTGGTCTCCTTTACTTGTTTCGTCCCTTCCTAGGTGTGTGCAAGTGTATCCCATATTTCTTTTGTGTTTTCACACATACTAATCCTATTAAATTCAGTTTCACTAAAAAAACATTGTAGAAATGAAATTGCCTTATAATTGTATTGGACAAGTTCCTTGTCCTTTTGATCCCATTCGGCTTTTGGTTTTTCAAGCACTTTGCCTTCTCCATTGCTCTTGGTAATCTTGTATGGTCCTTTCTTGACCACATCCCAAATATCAATATTATAAACACATGCAATGATTTTGAACTTGCACTTCCAATAGGCAAAATTTTTGCCGTTGAATTTGAGTGGTCTAGAGGCATTTTTCCCTTCTTGTCGGTAAGAAGTAAAACGTTAGGTCGTTGATCTTTTAGCTCTACTAAGTCTTGAACAAGTCAAATCTAAAGCTCCCACTCTGACACCAATTGTTAGGTAAGCCTAGAGGGAAGGTGAATAGGTTTTCCATGGTGGATTAAAACTTTTTCAATTTTTAGCCAAACGTTGCAAGTAAATTGAGATAATTTACAACAAACCACAACACAAGATATATAGTGGTTCAATTAGGACCCCCGAACTTAGTCCACTCATCCTCAAGTATACGCTTAAGATCCATTATTCTCCCTTTCAATACAAGAAAGTAGGGAACAACACATTTTTACAAATCAAATCTTCGTTCAAGGTCAAGGGGAACCTATAATCTCTTAAGGATGTGTTGTAACATCTAGAAGGCAAGGGGTCCTTCCTTGACTTGAGGGCAGTAGCATTCCTTGACTTATGGGGCTATTGCCCATGTGCAACAGCCTTCCTTGACAGGAAGGGCTGCTGCCCTCACCTACCGCATTACTATGTAACTTATTTTCTCTATAAATAAAGCATGACCTTTATCATTCTAGACAAGTCAATTATTCCTCTCAACATGTGGTATCAGAGCAGAGATACTCTTTGGCAACCAAACCTTAGCGAGTCCCTCTCGATTTTTTTTTCTCTCCTATTGCCCTCCCTCTGCGCTCCAACTTCCAGCGTCTCTCTCTTTGCCACTACAAGCAGCTCTTGGTGGTGGTACCTTAGCCCACCAAGAGCCCTCTCTAATGCTAGTTTCTCATATTAGACTACGGTAGAGATCTGAGAAACTCTATTTTGCAGAATTCTCTAAGTTTTGCATGGATTCATAGGACTGCCTATTCCTATGATGATGTATCAAGCGATTTTTTGTTTATTGTCGTAATTGATTCTTGACCTCTTAGCTCTATCATCATGTCCGACGTTATACCGCCTCCTCTGGAACCAACGAGACTGGTCACGATACCCATTTTCCCACATTCCCTGTGAGCTCTGTTTGTCTTGATTTGAGCAACTATTTGATATGGTCACGATTTTGTTATTTGTCCATTGATTCTCGAGGTTATATAGGCCACATTAATGGCGAAACGATACAACCTACAACTGCCAGTGATTCTTAGTAGAGCTATGCTAATTCATTGGTAATGTTTTTTCTCATCAACTCTATGCAACCACATAGTGCTCGGGTTACCTTCTTTTAGATTTTGAAGCCAAAATCTAGTTGGCAACCAAGGATACCTACTTCCAAGTTGGGAATGATGCACAGGACTATGAACTCAGGAAAAAGCTTCATGAGACCAAACAATAGGATTTCTCTGTCTCAGTACTATTCTGAATTGCGCAGTCTATGGCAGGAGTTGGATCACTATGATACTTTCCAAGCTACCTGCACCGACGATGCAATCGGATATCAAAAGTGGGAAGACAAGAATCGAGTGTACGATTTTCTGGGAACATTGCCTATGACCAGATTCGCGCTCAAGTGCTTAGTCGTGATCCCTTTCCTTCATTTGAGCAGTCCTACTCCTTGGTACAATTGGAAGACAGTCGCCACACTACCATGTTATCACTTAGTCTGGCATCCCATGGCTCTTAGGTCCGTTCAACCCTTTTTTCTAGGTCAGGGTCTCAGTCTGGTGGCAGTGGCTCTGCTCGTTCTAGCTCTTCTTCTGACTGAGAGCCTATCCGATGTGATACTGTGGTAAAGAACAGCATACCAAGGAGTTCTGTTGGAGACTCCATGGTCGCCCAGCTGCAGGTTCTTCACGAGGTCCTGCTCGGGGCAGTGGCTCCTCTGCTCATCAATCTGAAACGTCTGAGTCTGCTCTTATCGTTGCCGCCCCTGCCAGTGTCGGTTCTTCTCTGTCCCAATACGAGCTTGCCATGCTACAATGCCTCATGACTCGTCTGAGGCCACCCTCATCTGGGTCACCTAATTCTACCACCACCACTTCCACGTTCATTCTGCCTCCAACCCTACTACCTCAGGTATCTTTTTTTGGTGGCCATTATGCATCGGTTGTTTCTCACCCTTGGATAATTGAAACTAGTGCCACTGACCACATGACCGGTATCCTTAGTCTTTTTTCTCAGTATTCCCTTTTATTCTAGTAAGGACAAGGTTCGTGTCGCTAATGGTTCCCTTTCCTTTGTTTCTGGCAGGGCTCCATTGCATGTTCTCCCACTTTTACCGTTGACTTTTGTTCTCATGTACCGAATTTTACTATAACCTTCTTTCTATTAGTCGTCTTACCTATGATCTGAATTGTAAAGTGACTTTTTATCCTATTCATTGTCTCTTTCAGGATCTGGTGACGGGGAGAACGATTGGTTGTGGTAAGGTGCATGGTGGTCGTTATTTATTGGACGATGGGCTTCATATTGTTTGTTCTGCACTTCAGACCGATTCCACGCCGACTACTACTTCTGAGTTGTCACTTTGGCATCAACGTTTGGGCCATCCTCCATGGGGACTCTCTTTAAAAAATTTCTGCATTTATCTCAGCATTGTAATTCTGAGGAGTTTGTTTGTGATGCTTGTGTTTTAGCCAAGCAAACTCGCTTTGTTTATTCTAGTTTAAATAAAAGGAGTGTTGTTCCTTTTATGTTGATTCACTCTGATGTGTAGGGCCTTGCCCAGTGTACTTCTGTCTCTGGTTTCCACCTGTTTGTTACCTTCATCGACTGTTACACTCGGGTCACTTGGATCCACCTCCTTCATCACAAGAGTGAGGTCTTCCATTGCTTCCAGATATTTCACACCATGGTTCGCACTCAGTTTGATACTACCATTCGGATCTTTTGTAGCAACAATGGTACTAAGTATATGGATGGTGCCTTCCAGTCTTATCTTGTCGCTCAAGGGATTCTTCATCAAACTAGTTGGGTCAATACTCCGGCTCAAAATGGTGTTGTTGAGCGCAAAAATCGTCATTTACTAGAAATTTCTCGCTCTCTCTTGTTTGATATGTAGGTTCCTCCTCAGTATTAGAGTGACGCTATTCTAATTACCGCCTATCTGATAAACCGGATGCCGATTGGTGTTCTAGATTTTCGTGCTCCTGTTACTACCTTAACGAGGTCGTCCGACTTTGCCATCCCTCCACGTGTTTTTGGTTGCATGTGTTTGCACAGAATAATTAGCATCCTGGCAAGTTGAAGCCTCGTGGGCTCAAGTGTGTGTTTGTTGGCTACTCTGCTACTTAAAAGGGTTATCGGTGCTATCACTTTCCTTCCTGGCATGTGTTCGTTACTATGGATGTGGTATTCCATGAGACTCTCCTATTTTTCACCGACTCCTCTTGTAGAGGGGGATCTAGTACTCAAGGATGGTGATGTTGGTGACGGTAAAGATGTGTCGGTTGTTGCTCCACTTGTTGCTCCATTACATGAAGGTGTGTCTCCAGTGGTTGTACCAATCCAAGGGGAGATACAAAACCCTGTGCGGGTCTATGTTCGGCACCACTCGCAGCACCTAGACACAACCAGCACTGCACCTCATCTACCCAGCTTATCGCCATCTCCTGATCCAGGTTCTAATCTCAGTCCTTCTCCATCTGATAATCTCGCACTTGCTTCTCTTAGTCTTTCTGAGCCATCTTTTAATTTACCCATTGCTGTCCGGAAGGGAACGAGATCTTGTACACATTACCCTATTGCTCACATGGTGTCGAATGACTCTCTGTCTCCATCCTATCGGGTTTTGGTGTCTTCTTTGTCTTATGTTTCCCTTCCTTGAAATTGGCAAGAGGCTCTTACCGATTCCCTATGGAAGGCGGCCATGGTTGAAAAAGCGCAAGCCCTGAAGAAGAACAACACTTGGTACTTAGTTTTGCTTCCTCCACATAAACATACAGTGAGTTGTAAGTAGGTGTTTCAATGTTTGTAGCAAAGCAGAACATCGATGGTACTATGAATCGGTACAAGGCCTAGTTAGTGGCTCGTAGCTTCACTCAGACTGATGGCCTTGACTATCAGGAGACTTTTGCACCTGTTGCAAAATTAAACATTGTTCGACTACTTCTCTCTTGTGCTGTTAACCTAGCTTTAGATCTGCAACAACTCGATGTCAAGAATGCATTTCTCCACAGTAAATTTGAAGAGGTGTACCTTGATATTCCTCCTGGTTTCTCAACCTCAACGACACAAGGGAAGGTCTGCAAGCTTAAGTGAGCCCTCTATGGCCTAAAGCAGTTTCCTCGTGCATGGTTCGGCCATTTCCATAGGGCAATGGTGTCAGATGGCTACACTCAGATTCATGCTGATCCTACCCTTTTTATCAGGAGATCTAGTGATAAGATTGCTCTTCTTATCGTGTACGTAGATGACATTGTGGTCATTGGAAGTGATATAGAGGAGATTGTGCGTTTGAAGAGTTATTTGGGTCAAGCATTTGAGATCAAAGACCTAGGCAAGTTACACTACTTCCGCAGCATTGAGGTTGCTCGCTCCACTATGGGTCTTTTCCTATCTCAGAGGAAATATACATTAGATCTTCTTTCAAAGACAGAGATGCTTGGTTGTAAGCCCTTCAATACTCGACTCGAATCTAATGTTCGTCTCTCTAGCAAGGATGGGGTCCCTGTTGATAAGGGTCAGTATCAGAGGTTAGTTGGCAAATTAATCTACCTTTCTCACACTCATACTGACATTGCCTTTGTTGTTAGCCTGGTTAGCCAACATATGCATACTACCCATAGGGAAGCAGTGTTACTAATGCGGGACCCAGGTTGGAAAACCCTATTGGATCCGCTAATGGGCCCACCCAATATTGTAGAAGCTTTGATTGCACAAATAGTGGCTAATTGGTAATTAACCAGAACTTAATAACTTTTGATGAAACAAACAAAACTTAGTGCAGGATTGTAATTATCTTCCAGACTAAACCAGTGGGTGGCAATTCTATCTTCGAATGAAAGAACTTCCTCCACGGGCATCCAATGGGTCTAAAATTTCAGGTGAAGGTTGCAACACTCAGAGCTATTATTTCCAACCCATATTAAAGGCAATCAATGAAGATCAAGACAAGGAAAATTTCCTGCAACTGAATCTGCGATCAGGTAAACCAGATTTGAAATTAAGGTTTAATCTCACAGCAGAGTAATCGATTAGGACCGGAATCTAGGGCTTGAATCGGGCAGATCTCTTACACCCAGAATATGATGGTGAAAGGAAGAGATATAAGAGAGATGGAAGGATTTTTGGTGGTCTGGAATTCCCGCCCAAAACAGGGAAACATAAGAAGAAAGAAGAAGAATAGGGGAAGGAAGAAGGAAGAGGGGGAGGGGGAAGACAGCCTCAGAGAAGTGTTGTTCCTGATCGCAGAGATGAAGGAGAGAGAGAGAGAGAGAGAGAGAGAGAGAGAGAGAGCACGCAACTTCTGCCCACAGGCACACCAATTCAAAACTCAATTCTTCATTCTTCATAATCTGCAAGTAATACTCCTATTACATGTACTTATAAATGAAAAACCTTTCTAAACTAATTGAAATAAATTTAGAATTAAAATGGAAATCATAACTAAGAAAATAGGATACCTACCATAACCTATTGCCTACTTACTAAAATAAATCTTACCTAAACTTCCCAAAAATAAAAGATTACAAACATATCCCAATTAAAATTAAATCCTACAAAGATTCCTATCCAAGCCCATCTCATCTTGTGGGCCGCCGCTGCATCAACTCTAATCGGCTTGAAAAAAATCGTCCATGAATTTTGCAGAGGTGAATTCGTGGGATGCACATCCAACCACAGTCCGTAACAGAATTCTGGAAATGCACGAGTGGTAGGGATATAGCCTGCAAGTCGTGCCGTTCTGCAAAGAATGACGGTGGGATCACAAATTCCATCATCGCGTAGTCACGAACGATATCAGATGCTCCAGCAAGGTCCTTCTTAACTTCTTGATGGGTTGTTTGAGTCAACTTCGGAATGTCTGCAATTTCTGCTATTGGTAACTCAACTGTTGGTTAAGGTATTGGTGGTGGTGATGAGGATGTATTGGGAGGTAGAACTTGTGAGATGGTGTTGGAGGAATCCCCAGGGATGAGACTCTTACCTTTTAAGGCCTGTACCAACATGTCAATGGAAATCTACATAGATACAAGAGTGGAATCTATCCCATTAAGCCATTTTGATAAACTAGCAATGGCTGTGTCGATCTCCTCCTTGTACGTATTAACACGTGACAAAAGCTCATTTTATTCACGATGATTGTAAGATATTCGCTCTGATACCAATTGATGAGGGACCTGGGTTGGAAAACCCTATTGGATCCACTAATGGGCCAACCCAATATTGTAGATACTTTGATTACACAAACAGTGGCAAATTGGTAATTAACCATAACTTAATAACTTTTGATGAAACAAACAAAACAGTAATTATTGCCAAGACTAAACCAGTGGGTGGCAATTCTATCTTCGAATGGAAGAACTTCCTCCATGGGCATCCGCTGGGTCTGAAATTTCAGGTGAAGGTTGCAACACTCAAAGCTATTGTTTCCAACCCATATTAAAGCCAATCAATGAAGATCAAGACAAGGAAAATTTCCTGCAAATGAATTTGCGATAAGGTAAACCAGATATGAAATTAAGGTTTAATCTCACAGCAGAGTAATCGATTAGGACTGGAATCTAGGGCTTGAATCGCCTAGGGGCAGATCTCTTACACCCAAAATATGAAGGTGAAAAGAGAAGATATGAGAGATATCAAAGGGTTTTTGCTGGTCTGGAATTACCATCCAGAATAGGGAAGCATAAGAAGAAAGAAGAACAGGGGAAGGACAAAGGAAGAGGAAGGAGGGGGGGGGGAACAGCCTAAGAGAAGGGCTGTTCCCGATCACACACACACACACACACAGAGAGAGAGAGAGAGAGAGAGAGAGATGGGGAAGGAGAGAGAGCACACAACTTCTGCCCACAGGCACACCAATTCAAAACTCAATTCTTCATTCTTCATAATCTAAAAAAACTACTCCTATTACATGTACTTTTAAATGAAAAACCTTCCCAAACTAATTGAAATAAATCTAGTAACTAAATAAAATCTCTAATTGAAATGGAAATCATAACTAAGGAAATAAAATACCTACCATAACCTATTGCTTGCTTACTAAAATAAAATCTTACTTAAACTTCCCAAAAATAAAAGATTACAAACATATCCCGATTAAAATTAAATCCCTATCCAAGCTCATCTCATCTTGTGGGCCCGCTGTTGCACCAGTTATGCATCTTACGTTACTTGAAATCAGCTACCGGCAAAGGGGTGTTTCTCTCCTCTAATGATCACTTACAAGTTGAGGCCTTCGCTGATGCTAAGTGGGGCAGCTCCTCTGATATCATCGTTCTACTACTAAGTATGGTACATTTGTTGGCGGCAACTTGGTCACTTGGCGAAGCAAGAAACAAGTTGTTGTTGCCCAGTCTAACGCTAAGGCCAAGCTCTAGGCTATGTCTCATGGCATTTGTGAGTTAATGTGGCTCCAACGACTGATGAGTGACTTAGATATTCCTGTTCTACTACTTATGATGCTTTATTGTGATAGCAAGTCAGCAATCAGTATTGCTCACAATCCTGACCAGCACAACCGCACCAAGCAGGCGGAAACGATCGACATTTTATTAAGGAGAATCTGGAGCAAAGACTGATCTGTGTTCCTTTTGTCAAAACTAGGGACCAATTAGTTGATGTTTTTACCAAAAGGTTAAGTAGTAAATCATTTCATCCAATAGTTTGCAAGTTGGGCATGCGTGATATTTATGTGCCAATATGAGGGGGAGTATTGTAACAACTAGAAGGCCAGGGACCCTCGACTTGAGGGCAGCAGCCTTCCTTGACAAGAAGGGGCTGCTAACCAACCTTCCTTAACTTGTGGGACTACCCAATGTGAGTCCTTGACTTGTGGGGCTATTGCCATGCCGCATTTATTATGTAACTCCTTTTCTCTATAAATCATGCATGACCTCTATCATTCTAGACAAATCAATTATTCCTCTCAATGAGATAAGAGGGTCCTTGCACAACCTGAGTATGGTCTAAGCTATGTGCAACTCTTATATAGACAAAAGGATGCATGTGTTGGTCAAGTACGGTTAGGCCCAGGCTGCCAGCACAACCAATCCACAATAAAGAAAGAAGGTAAGAATTTAACTAGGCAAGGCAAGGAGTGTGACTACTCCTTGCAATTATCTTTTGTATGAATGAGATGTATGAAGATGATGTAGCACAATGTGAGGACTTCTCTTATGAAGTAAAAGTTGAGAGAAGTGACAGAAAGCTTTTTTTTCTTTTTGGTTGAACTTGAGCTTGAAAGATCACAAATGTTGTAGACGAGTTCCTTGATCTTTTTGAGTGAGGTATTGATTGCTTCTTGAAATTTGGAGCTCAAGATTGTAGTCTTAAATGATGTGAATAGTTGTTCATTATTCATCATAAATGAGGACTTAAATAGGACCAAAGAATTTTAACTCGTTGGCCAAAAAGAGTCCCAATGGATCTATTTTTACTGCTACCGATAGACCACCTGGGTCCATCCGGTCGACCGCTAGAATTTAGCTGTTGGAAAGTAGCTGTTGGACAAGACTGTCCACCGATTGATACTGATCGATCGGAAAAAGTCCAGTCGATGGCTGCCAGATGATCCAGTCATTACACCAGTTGAATCTGATGACTTTCATTTTTTTCTTAATCGGCTACTAGAACCTGTATAGATTTTGCATCTCTGGTCAACCAGTCCCACTCTAAACATCAGCTGGAAGCTCTTTTTACAGAGGTTTTTCAAACCTGTCTTATCGGGCTCTGACCAGATTGAATCCGGACTACTTTAGGTCACTTGAGATATGGATTAACATCTTCAATGATCAATCTAATGCATGTAATGTAGGATACACAATGTTACATCATGCTTTGTGCAAGTGTTCCAGCCCAGGTCTATTGTGCAATCGATATCCTAAGGCTAAGTTACAAAGTCTTCATCTTCATCTTCAATCTTCATTTTGGTTTTTCAAGCTTGCATAATTCTTGGCCTTCAAACTTGGACTAATCTTGGTCTTCAAGCTTGGACAATTCTTGGTCCTCAAGCTTGGACTTTTGTTGAATGACTTGTCTTACCTTCATACTAGAGATTTTATCCACTTTGTGGACGATTTGATCTTCTCTTCAATTTTGTTCATCTAGCATTTGTTGGATTGGCTTGAGGGATGATGAATTTGCTCAACACTTACTATGTCACCACTTAATGAAAATGTTAGTTTATCTTCAAATGTTTGTTAGCATAAACCGAAGTAGGGATGTGGGCATTTCCCAACAATCTCATGTGGGCTTTTTCAAACAATCTTACAGTATTGGTCAAAAATTGAGCATGATAAGCTGATCCAGATCAGGATTGGCACAGCCCAATCCCATTTTTGATACCAAGCTTTAAATTTTTGTACAATTTCTCTTGAGTTGATTGATCGCAAAAGCTTAAACCACTATAGAAGTCAAAAAGTAAGCCCTACAATTCAATGCCTTCACTGTCCTATTCACTGTTTGCCCCACAACTCAGCAGCTTACCGTCTCCTAAGTTGATTAAACTCAACAACTTTAGCAGCTCTAGAATACCTTCACTATCTTATACTCTATCTGTGCAAATGATAGAACACAGAAACTCTTATAGATGATTTGATTTAGATTCTCACCCAACAACAGAACTACAACTTCTCATTAGCCATTGTTATATAAGATCAGGTAATATAAGTTCCACCGTCAAAGCACTGTATAACGATGTAGACCCTTCCAAGAGTACCCTCATACTAATTTAAACATTGCAAAAAAGGAGAAAAGAAAACACACAATGTCAAAAGTTCAGATACCTTAAAAGATTTCGATCACTATATGTGGGACATTTTCTGCAGGTATTGCCATTAAAACATCGTCTAGAAACTCTTATTGCAGAAGAATAAATTCATGTAAGAGGCAATTGCTATAGCCTCAGGCACCCAAGAGAAATTGTAAAGGAAAACCCTTCAAAGAAAGAAACCGTATGCCAAATTCCATGGGGGGATATGGACGATATGCTAATGGAACCAGAAGGAATCTGAACAATATATAATTTTAATCAATGAAAACCAGTTCAATACCATATATAGATTTAACAAAAAAATATTTTCCTGACATGTGTAATGTGTTACTGTATGAAATTGAATTATCCAGATGAGTTAAGCATAATATAATTTAAACTTCTAAAGCATAAAACATACAATTTGTAATAATAATATCATCAATGATTATAGCTCCATGGAATGGCACTGGATACCTGTAAGCATGTCCTCACAGCGCCAATCAATCATTCTATAAAGTTCCAATCTTTGAGTTGAGAGGAAAAAGCAAATGAAATCATAATCCAAATCCTTTGAAAGATTTTCTCCAACCCCATCAACAGAAAAGGTGCCAACACAAGATGGTTCTGATTTTCTTGAATCAAACTTCTCCTTGAAAGAATCATATGGTACTTGGAAAGCAGATGGAGGTGATCCACTAGACTGACACACCAAAAGGGAAAATATGTTAGACTTTTCAGAGGTAACCTACCCCATTGGACTAATTAGGACAAAGTAAAATTTAGAGGGTGAAGCTCAAGTGGCTGGGCCAAGTTTTTGAAAACACAGGCCCACTTTAAGTAACTTAACCTCATTCCAAGCCTGGCCTTGGCTGACCTCAGGATGGAAAATACCTACCCTAACCCAGCCCAGCCTGGACCATGCAATCCATGCCAACATATATAGAATATTCCCTACAAGAGAGGCACACAAACCCAAGCTTGGGAGTTGGAAGTCAATGAACCTTGCTATTGCAAGTTGCAACATTGGAGGGCTTCATCATGGTTATAGTGTTACACAAATACAAACAATAGTGTACTTTTTTTT
Organism: Protea cynaroides; assembly: GCA_028583415.1. Classification (NCBI taxonomy): domain Eukaryota; kingdom Viridiplantae; phylum Streptophyta; class Magnoliopsida; order Proteales; family Proteaceae; genus Protea; species Protea cynaroides. The sequence continues at coordinate 20,215,873 of CM053267.1, read as the reverse complement.
TTTTTTGGGTAAACAAACAATAGGGTACTTGCATATTAATGGGGCTTGACAGGGGCCAAGCCCAAAGCTTCAACCCTAACCCACACTGATGCAACCTAAGGCTGGAATTTCTCAACCCTAGGCCAAACAACAGGCCGGAAATCCCAGTACAAGCACAAAAGATTGGTCAGGCCTCAGGCAGGCTCGGGTTTTTTTAGGCCCAAGTTTCACCCGCAGTGTAAATATATAAAGTATGAATGAGTAAACAATTCATACTAATGCAATCATCAAAATTCAAGGCTTAATAAAAATATGCATACTAAAAATAAAAATAAAATCTTCTAGTAATGTAATTAAAAGAATCTTTAAAAGTGTAGTTAATATTGACAACATGAATTAATCAGCATATAACAGAGTTACACAGTGAAAATATTCTTCTAACAACATAAATTTCAAGAAACTAGTGGAAAAGACAACAAAGACTACCCTGATAATCTCAAGGCTGCGCCTTAGGCGATACCAATCATTGGCAGCCAGATATTGAACCCTTGGATCACCGGCTTTAACAACAAATTGCACAGCAGCATCCCAATCCTCATGTTGCTGAAAATCCATGAGCTCCAATTGTGCTTTAGAAGCAATCTCTAGAGATGCTTTTGGAACTTCTGGCTTTCCATATATATACCTTTCAATTAACAAAAAAAAATTATCTTTATGCACAAAAAGGACTACCTTTCTGACAAACATTAGATATCACTAAGAATAGTTCCAAATTTATCCAAACTCAGTAATAAAAAGTTAGGGCAACGAAAAAGAAAAGTGGAACTTTTATCCCATACAAGAGTGGAATAATTTAAATCAAAGCAAAGAAGCATATTTTTTCAAAAATTAATAACCACATCCTGCATTGGAACAGATAAAACCAAACATCAAAGACACCAGGACATCCCATGTCATGTTATTCTTGCTCAAACACAAGCCAAGAACAATCTGATATAAGAAATAACTTGGAAAGTAGATTTGCTGCAATAGATTCCAGGTTCCAGGCATCCCTTCTTGTGAATTAATTTTATCCAAAACTTTCTAAAAAATTATATTGAAGAATTCCAGCAAAATATATTTGATAATTCAATATTTTTGAAATATGTTGAAGTATTATCATTTTCTATTTAAACTAACAAATATTTAAAATCCTTTTTATTTCTACTTTGGCACAGCAGCAGATAAAGAAATCTTTCACAAATTTTTCAAATTTCACTCAAATTTTCAACAATGCTTATTGGCAAAGTAAGCTTTTCCCCTTAACGGAGTTAAGAGATGTCAGATGCAGGGCCTAAGAAATTTAGCCTTATTGCAGCTATGTAGTAGATATTCAAGTTCAGCTTACATATTAAAGTGGAAACTCTTCACATGTACAATAAGAAGAGTTGGAAGTATCCATGAAAACTGACACCTGCCTGGCAAAGAAAGTGACGAAGATCGCAGATAGTGTGGAAGATTCCAGCCTCTTGTGATAATGTTGAAGTTCAGAAAGGTTCTGGGGAGGATTCCTCTTCAAGATTCCTTGAAGATTTTTTACAGTACATTACAATACAACCAGGATGGCATTCCACATTAATTCACAATATATTAAAAGGGTTCATGTGAAAAAATGCCACAACTTAGCAAAAACTCAGTTAGGAATAGACATCCTAACGGACGTCAAATAAATATAGGAACAAACACATGCATGTGTGCATAAATCATAATAAGTTGAAAGTCATTGTGCATGTATTTATTTGAAAAAGGTTAAAATATAAGTCTTGATACTCCTGATACAGTAATCAATTTGACAAATACATCTCATTTCACTTTGAAAACATACCATCGTAAGTACAATCCAGTCCCACCAGCAACTATCGGAACATGCCCATTATCAAGAATATCTCTTGTACCTTGCCTTGCATCCTCAAAGAACTGTCCAACAGAATAATCTACAATTGCAACTAATATTATCATTTGGAATTCCAACAGGGTAATTCAAAATAAAATGCAGAGTATAAGAGAAAAGTGCAATCCAAACAGGAGAAAAGTACAACGAGAAAAAGAAACAAGAAAAGCAAAGGAAGGCACTAACACGTTGTAGAGTCTGTATCTTTTTGAAGCATGAATGTTTAACGAATTGTTTTTCATGACAAGACATAGTATTTGTTAACAAATAGTTGAATTTTAATGAGAAATACACAGAAAAAGGCCCTACCATACTACATAAGGCTTACATACGAGCTGCACATAATTCAAAAAACAGAAATTATAACAGAAAAAGAATCTTGCATGCATCGGGGACAGATGTAACCCCCATATACCTGTAAATCTTTACACTTTGAGGCCCAACATAATGCAAGCTTTATAGCTTTCTAAGCTACCCATACAGTAACAAATGTGCATCTAAGGTACAATAATTTTGTTCTTTCCACGCAGTCCAAGTAATTGCGGCTGCAAAACAAACCCGACAGCTGACTCTTGGTGCTGCATGAGTCCCACAAACTCCTCGGCATAATCTTAGCATCCCGCTTTATGGATACTGAGGGATATGGTAAATTAACATTTTACTATGTAAAAAGAAAAACATTACCCAACACAAGTTCACTGTCTATCAATCAGCAGAAAGGACTTCAAAAGCCATATATAGACAACATCAGACTTCTAACAGCAGAGTCCTATGGCTAAAAAACTAAATCACATGTTATACCTTCAGATGGGTGCAATATATCAACCAAATGGTGTGGCACTTCCTGCAAAGAGAGTAAAATAAATAAACAAACAAATTCCTTTGTCAAGTAATTGATAATCAAATATGGGCTTTAGAAAGACACTTCAGGGCAGCAAATATACTCAGCTAAAATCATGTTTGTAGACTTTGGAACTGTGGTAATTTGTGTCATTAATGATGCAAGCCACACCCACATCCATGTGGCCAACACCGACCAGTTCTATTCAAGTGGACCAAGATTATGCTCTTAGAAGATCAGCCCATATCAAGGCATGGCCCAAGGCAAACCCAAGCTCATTTCAGAGTCCACAAGCACCAAAACCAATATTTAGGGCAAGCACAACCAAGTCCGGAGTCCATGATGTGAAAACCCAGTTTCAGCCCATGTACTAACTTCAAGGGTAGTTTCGGGATATCTCCATTTTGAACTGAAAAATAATCAAAACATGAAAGTTTAGCCTTATGAGCTTACTTTCATACAACAACAACAACAACAACAACAACAAAGCCTTATCCCAACTAAATGGGGTCGGCTACATGGATTCTTGTCCGCCAATCAGCTCTGTTCGATGTCAAACTTGAAGCAAGACCTAAGCTATACATGTCTTTCTTCACCACCTCCCCTAGAGTCATCTTAGGTCTACCCCTAGCTCTCTTAACCCCGTCAATCTGAATCAAATCACTCCTCCGAACGGGAGCATCTAACGGCCTCCGTTGAACATGATCATACCATCTCAAACGACTTTTTCGTAACTTATCATGTAGCGCTACTCCCAAATCAGCTCTAATACGGTCATTCCTTACCTTATCCTTCCTAGTTTTGCCACACATCCATCTTAACATCCTCATTTCAGCTACACTAAGTTTATCAATATGAGGCTTCTTGACTGCCCAACATTCAACACCATACATCATAGCCGGTCGAATAACTGTCCTATAGAATTTTCCTTTAAGTTTTAAAGGAATACGCCGATTGCACAGCACTCCAGACGTACTTCTCCACTTCATCCATCCTATTTTAATCCTCTGTAAAACATCATCGTCTATATCACCTTCTTGGTTTATGATTGAACCTAAATATCTAAAATGATCACTTTGCTGTATTTCCCTCTCAAGAATGTTCACCACCTCATATCCGTCCTTGTGTGACTAAAGTTGCACACCATATACTCCGTCTTTGTAGTACTTATCTTAAAACCTTTTGATTTCAAAGATGATCTCTATAGCTCCAACTTTGCATTAATCCCTACTTTTGTCTCATCTACCAAAACAATATCATCAGCGAAAAGCATACACCAAGGAACTTCATCTTGAATGTCTCTGCTAAGATCATCCATGATGAGGGCAAACAAATAAAGGCTTAAAGCTGATCCTTGACGTAATCCAATTGTAATTGGGAATTCACGACCTTGACCCCCCACGGTTTTCACACTAGTCACCACATTATAATACATATCCTTAACTATGTCCACATATTTGCTTGAAACGCATCTCTTCTCTAGTACTTACCAAATTAACTCCCTATGGACTCTATCATAAGCCTTTTCTAGATCGATGAAAACCATATGGAGGTCCTTCTTGCCTTCTCTACATCTTTCCATGAGTCTTCTAAGCAAGTAAATAGCCTCTGTTGTGGATCTACCTGGCATAAAACCAAACTGGTTCTCCGTAATGGTAGTTCCTTTTCTCAAGTGGGTTTCAATAACTCTCTCCCACAGTTTCATAGTATGACTCATTAGTTTTATACCTCCGTAATTATTGCAACTCTGAATATCGCCTTTGTTTTTGTAGATCGCAACCACAATACTACTTCTCCATTCATTTGGCATTTTTCCTGAGCTCATAATTTTATTAAACAACATAGTTAGCCAAGATACTCCATACATTCCTAGGCACTTCCAAACTTCTATTGGGACCTCATCTGGGCTAGGTGCTTTGCCTACATTCATCCTCCTTAAAGCCTCTTTCACTTCTGTCACCCTAATTTTACGTATATACCTATAACCTGTGGTGTCATGGTGAGTAATGGAGCAATCTAGAGCACTATTTCCTGAGACGTCTTCATTTGGTAAGCTGTAAAAATAATCGTTCCATCTCTCTTTAATGTCCTCATCCCTTACTAAAACTCTACCATTTGTACTTTTAATACATCTAACATGGTCTAAATCTCTACTCTGCCTTTCCCCCATCTTAGCTATTTTATAGATAGTTTTTTCTCCTTCCTTAGTGCTTAAATTGATATAAAGATCTTCATATTTCTTCGCCCTTACTTGTCTCACAATCTTCTTGGCTTCATTTCTAGCAAATCTATATCTTTTTAGATCCTCTATATCCTTAGTCTTTTGTCATGCCTTAAAACTATCTTTCTTAGCTTTAATGACTGCTTGAACCTTATCATTCCACCACCAAGACTCTCTAGGAGAATAACATTTTCCTTTTGATACACCTAGAACCTCTTTAGCAACTTTTTTAATACAAGCAGTCATCTCGTTCCACATTGTATCAGTGTCTCCTTCAAAGTTCCACATTCCTTGTTTAATCACATTATCAGTAAAAGTTTTCAAGGTATTTCCGTTTAAGCACCACCACCTTATCCTAGGGCACAAAACCTGACCTTTCCTATTACTCGGCATAGTGAAACATATATCCAATACCAATAATCTATGCTGAGTGGTTAGACTCTCCCCAGGTATAACTTTACAATCCTTACATAACAATTTATCGGACCTTCGAGTTAGAAAGAAATCTATTTGGCTTTTATGGTGCCTACTTTTGAAGGTGACTAGATGCTCTTCTCTCTTTTCAAAGTATGTGTTTACGATGGATAAATCATAAGCTGTAGCAAAATCTAGAATTGAGGTCCCCTCTTCATTCCTTACTCCAAAACCATATCCCCCATGCACATCTTCATAACCTCTACGATCTTCCCCTACATGTCCATTCAAATCACCCCCTATTATAATCTTTTCACCTTGTCGTAAACCTTGTACTAATCCATCCATGTGTTCCCAAAATTGTAGCTTACTATTTACGTCCAATCCTACTTGGGGTGTGTAAGCGCTAATTATATTGATTATTTCTTTCCCCATCACTAGCTTGATGGCTATAATCCTATCACTAAATCTTTTCACATCTACCACATCATTCTTTAAATCTTTATCTACTATTACACCCACTCCGTTGCTATTATTTTTATCCCCCGTATACCAAAGTTTAAAGCCATCCAACTCCTTAATTTTTTTACCCTTTCATCTAGTCTCTTGTATGCAAGCAATGTTAATCCTTCTTCTCCTCATAACATCTATCAATTCTAGACTCTTACTCGTTAAAGATCCTATGTTCCAAGATGTTATTCTAATCCTACGTTTATGGACTAGCTTCTTTGCCAACACTCGTCTACGGTGCGAGAACCCTTGCCAATTTATCACCGCACCCGGGAGCCGATGCGGCGGCCCTTGCCCATTTTTGGCTACACCATGGGCTAGGTGTAACGCGTCATTTACAGAGAACGCCCTAGCATTACGCTGATTATCTTTTGTTTGTGAATCCATGATAAGGGTTTGGCTGTGTTTTTGGTGGTACTGGCTGCCAACCTAATGTACCAACCCTCCTCCTTTATCCGGGCTTGGGACGGGCAGCATAACACTGGCAGAGTTTTATGAGCTTACTTTCATATGGCTTTAAAATGAGGTCAATCCGAACTATCTCGAGGAAGTTGTGCTATTTTAACTGATCACGTGTAGAACAATCCGCCCTTTTATGTGCTTTGGTGGCATGGACACTCTTCTTGAAGCTTTTTCCTACCTTCTCCACTAGTATGATTCTTCATATGGACTTTAGTGGATTTTTCTGGAACTCTTGTGTACTTGACTAAAAGAATCTTTCTAGAGTCTAGGAACAAATATCAATACCTTGGGGTAAGTTTCTATGTTGGAATTATTAAACTACTTATTTTTTCTGTTCTTTTTCTTTATGTGCAATCTCAACCTTAGGATTATAGAGGATGGTTCAGATTATTTTGAGGGATAAGGCCTATAAATAGTGACTAAGTCTCATGTACAGGGTAGTTGCTTTTTAAACGAAAATTGGGTTGAAGCATGTCTCTCCTTTGAACCTTGAAGAATTCACCCATTGAAATCTTTGAAGTACTTTCTCTCACTCCTAGAAGAATACTGAATTCTGTTTGTCACCTACATCATGGAAGAATTGTAGGACACCCTTGGAGTTGATTTGTATTCTCAAAAAAAATAAAAGGAAGACACTCCACCTTCACTCTCCCAATCCGAGTTTAGCAATCTCTCCTTTGGGGAAGATTGCATCAATTAAACACAAAGGGAAAGGGGGAGGAACAAAGACAATTTTATCGTCAACAATTTATTAGGCCTCGAGAACAAGTATTAGAAGATGAGAGAGTGCATTCTATCAAAACAAGTTAGCAGATTAGAATTGCTTAACAGCACAAGCCTATAGAGTGACGTGAATTGTGATAATCATAACCTTAAATACACTCCAAATAATGTAAAGAAAAGAGGAGGGTGGGTCTTCGATACTGCATTGATGTATGATTTCATATTAGATGGCATTAAATCGCCATTTATACATTTGTTAGAAGCATTATCTCCAGCAAGAGTAAATTGCCATCACAAATGACATTTTTTTTTGTTGGTAAAATGACATTTTATATGACATATAATCAAATATTACCAGCATATATGATTGGGAATTGACAATAACTTAAATTGAATTAATAGTTGTATAAGACAATAACAAAAAAATAATAAATTAATTAATTAATAGCATGAGTTAAAAAAGTAAGCACCTTCCTATCGCTCAACGGAGGCTTTGCAGATCCAATATCGAGTCCTCGGTATACCTGTGACGCAATTGATACCGAAACTTTCAACCGGAAATAACTGAACCTCTTTGCTTTTCAGTTTCTTCTATAGTAGTAATGCCGATCAACCCATCTTAAAGATACACCAATCACTTTCAATTTTTCACAAAGAAGGGGAATGCAAACCTGGACAGAGTCAGCGCTGATGATTTCCCCGTTGAGCCTCTTGGCAAGTTCCAAGGCAAGCCTGCTTTTACCGGCACCGGTGGGTCCAGAGATGACTATGACCTTCTCTTTATTCTTCTTCGTCGTCTTCGCATCTAAGGTGGTGGTGATGGAGGAGGTGGTTGCAGTTACTGAAAAGCGACGGCGAGGGGTAAAAGAGAAGGTTGGGTTTAGGAAGAAGGAGCATTCTGCAGAGAAGGCCATCCTCCAGCACCATGTCCGCAGCCCAACCCCGCTACTCATTTGAGAAAATGTGGGAATGAGAACACTCAGATTTTGGCGCCTTCAAATATTCAATCAGATTAGAATTGGTTCCGAAGAATGGGATGTGGCCAAAGAAAGTTAATGAGAGAGGGCAGCGTTTCCCCTGCGCCCCATGGCAATGGATCACTGCCCTTCTTCATTTTATCGTCCTATAGAATTTTAAGGCTATGTTTGGATGTTAGGAAGATAAAAAGAAAAAAAAATGAACAAAAATAATGATTAAGCAATGTGTCTATGATTCTATCTCTTTCCCTTAATTCAAAAATTTTCTTTTTTTTCTTTTCCCTTAACTTTCAAACATAACCTAAGGGATAAAATATTCTTATTCATGATTGATGTGTTGACCTGTTTATAGTTTATTTTACAGTCGCCATATATGAAACAATTTAACAAATTTAAAAGACAATTCAATAGACAAATGGGTCCTTTTTTTATACATTAGAAAATCAAATATTAGAAGAGAGGAAAAATTAAGCAAACCTCCCCATGATAATTTGTTTACTATGCAAAAGTACTATGTGCCTCTTTGATTTACAGTCCCTACCTGAAATTAACGGTGTTAACTTTAATTTTTATTTACAGAAATATCCTTCTAATGACATTACATAAACTATCTAATTTCTCATTTCCCCCTTTCCCTTTGATTTATGTTTGCTCTTCATTCTCCACGACTGGTGCGCACTACGACTTCTTTCTTCTCCATTCTCCATGTTCTCCATTGCGGCCATTTTCAATTGAGCTCCTCCATTCTCCATCGGCGACCAGCTTTCCACCAATCTAATTTTTTTTTGCATCCTTTCATCAATGTATTCCCAAGGGCATTCAAGGTGAACAGAAGGCAACGCTCACTCTACAGCAAATGCAAAGTGCCAATCCTTATAAGTTGAGAACACCTACTCCTTAGATAATGGAACCAAATCCTCTCCTCCCCGACTCCCCGGCTCCCACCTCATCTCACCATTAAAGTGTGAGTCAGCTCGAACTCCAACACACTTCAATGGTGAGATGGGGTGGGAGCCGGGAAGTCGGGGAGGAGAGGATTTCGTTCCTTAAATAATATTTCCAACAAAATTTAGCTCCAGCTATGGTATGGCCTCAAAGTAATAAAGATGCACAGATGGTAATGAAAAAAAAGAGAAAAAAAAAACCCCGAAGGTCAATTTGTTGGACGTAGTCCTCCTTTTAATCCTGGTCAAAATCTTTCATTGTACATAGACTAAACTGTGGTTTCAAAAACCAGATATAATATGGTATAGTGAAAATAAGAATGATACGGTTATAAAAATGGTCCAACATTTTGAAAATGGCAAAAAAAAAAACTAAAACGGATGGTATGAATTTTAAATGGATCAAATATAATATGGTATAGTGAAAAAAGGCAATATACTCCCATAAATCAACAAAAAACAAAAATAAATGACATTTAGAAGTGTCTAGCCATAAAATGGCGAGCATTATCATCTTCAGTTGATGTTTTATATTTGTCCAAGACTTTAAGCATGGATCCATATGCACACACACACACACACACACACAGAAACAGAGAGAGAGAGAGAGAGAGAGAGAGAGAGAGAGAGAGAGAGAGAGAGCTCCGTGTTAAGATTGGGAAAGCGCAAACAAGAAAATTTACGTGGTTCAACATCCCATCGTGGGATGCCTACGTCCACACCAGAGAAAGATAGATTTCTTCATTCCCAAGAAAAGTCTACAATCTCCACTTGACAAACTTATCTCATCTGTCAGCCTTACCTAGGTTTTCTCATACAAAGACAATATATAAGCAAACCTAGAAACCCTAATCCCCACACAATTATCGATTTATCCCCATACATGTAGTAGACCCAAAACCTAATACAAGTATAAACCCAGTAAACGTGTGGACCCCACAGAATACAAGACACCAAATCCAACAAATCTCTACCTAGCTTGGATTCTGCAAACCACCTTGAAGAAAAATCGTTGATGTTGATTCTGTAAAATTGTCTCTGCCAAACCAGTACACCCAAACCTGCATAGCCCACACCCTATCATGGTGTCCTGCACAACTCACCGCTATACGATGTGGTGTGACTTCACCTCTCCTACTGCTGCAACATACTAGAAAGATCATTGTCACTCACAATCCTCCTACAACTCCAGTTACACCTAAAACCCAAGCCTCTCACCTCTACACCTCTAATGCAGACCTAGAGATTCGACTCCTCATCCCAATCCACCAGTCTTCCATTATCCCACAGTACAGCATCATTGGCCATGATATGCACCATGTCGGGGTTTAAACCTGCCGTTAAATCCAAGGGAAAGCCTCCCCGATCCGCCTAGATCCATTGTTGCCAAACCTGAAAGATCCTTCTTCCGACGCCACAACTCCAGTAGCATCAGCCTCCACCGTTGTCGACTCGACGACACCCGCTATGCCTTCCTCTATCACATGTGATGCCACATTTACCATTGTCAATTGAAGCACCAGAGCTTTCTGTGAATCAGAATTCACGTAAAATAACCATTGTAAAATCACAGAAAGCACCCTCCCGACCAGCATTCCAATCAGGTCTACTTCCAAACATCCATAGACCTTTCAACGAAACCTGCTCTAATGGTCCTTCCTCGCTTCAATATAGATTTGCATTAGATCTGCCTTCCACCGACATCTGTACACCCAAAGGATGCTCAATCCCACGAAGCATAGTTGGAGATATCACCTCAGTTTGACCAAACCCCTCCCTCGGCATCATTTTCCACGGCTTATATACGTAAGCTGTTTTTTTTTTCTTTTTCTTTTTCTTTTTTTTTTGTAATGATGACTTACAGAATTTGAGAGAAAGAAAACAAAACTCAACGGTTTTCTTTTTCTTTTTAATTCTCTTGTAATGATTACACTTAAGAATGACTATTGTGAAGACAAGGAACTAAAAAAAAGAAAGTAATGGTACCTTTTTTTTTCTTCTTTTTCTTCATACTAACTGCACCTCCCTCCTTCTCCCAGATCAGTGACCGATCTATCAAATCTTAGCTCTGATACCACTTGTTAGGATTAGGAGAGCACAAACAAGAAGATTTACATGGTTCGATGCCTACGTCCACAGCAGAGAAAATATATTTTTTCATTCCCAAGAAAAGTACAATCTCCACCTGACAGACTTATCTCCTTTGTCAGTCCTACCTAGGTTTTTTCACACAGAGACAATATATTGGTAAACTTAGAAACCCTAATCCCCACACAATTACTGATTTACCCCATTACATGTAGTAGACCCAAACCCTAAAGCCCAGTAATTGTGTAGATCCCACAGAATACAAGACACCAAACCCAACACTATGGTGGCCTATAATATACATTTGTTATGACCCACAGTCTATAGCCCACCCAAACTAGTAATAAAGTAATGAGTTTATGTCACACCCCAATTCTGCACCATTCAGAACGGTATGATGAACCGCTAATAAACCAACGGTTCAACCAGAATCTCTAATAGGCTATGTCTGTTGAAAATAACACTACAACAATTCCTATTTTTAGCTACGGGTTTTAGCTACGGTAATATATTAGCTGTAGCCTAAAATAATTTATAGCTACGAACAATTGTCTACCGTAGCTAATAATATATTATTACCTACAGAATTATTATTACAGTAGCTATAAATATTATTACCCACCGCATTGTTATTTCCGTAGCTATAAATATATTATTACCCACCGCATTGTTATTTCCGTAGCTATAAATATATTATTACCCACCGCATTGTTATTTTCGTAGCTATAAATATATTATTACCCACGACACTGTTATTCCCGTAGCTATAAATATTATTACCCACCGCACTGTTATTTTCGTAGCCATAAATATATTATTACCCACCGCATTGTTATTTCCGTAGCCATTAATATATTATTACCCACCGCATTGTTATTCTCGTGGCTATAAATATAGTAATGCACCCCATTGCCAAGGTCTCCTTCTCAAACCAGGATCTTCTGTAGTCTGAGGCACTCAAAGTGCATTGGGATGCGTGATGATGCACTTTGAGCGACCAAGATCTTTACTATCAATTAGCAATCACTATACATGAGGATATTTTTGCCCTCTCTCCCTTTGCAATTCCGATGAATTATTCGTAGCTTATTTTATTGCACATGCATGGCCTGAGGCTAGCTAATTGGTCGACATCGTGTGGTTGTGATTCTTGATTAGAAATTGGAACCGCTCAAATCCACTTTGCGATTTAAAAAACTGATTTTGACATACTTCGTTATGTTTAGATGCCAAGAATTGGAAATATTTTTTTTTAAAATAAAGACATGCATATTCATTGTTTTGTTTATATATATATATATATATATATATATATATATATATATATATATATATATATATATATATATATATATATATATATATATATATATATATTACCGATTTAGTTTTAAACTCCGTTTTAATGGTCATTAATGCGTTGGTGGTCTTGGTTTTTTAATTACTACATAACCAGTTAGCATTATTTCGATCGATGACTGTCCCCCTTAAATTGCAAACAACTGACGTCCAACATAAGGCTAGGGTTGAATCTGGCAAAAATATTTGTAACACAATGTTCCCGTATGTGCAATTAACCAATTAACCCAAGGAAAAAAAGATTGTGAGGGGATCCGCATCCTGTCCTCCCAGAACCGACACCTAGCCGACAAGCCGAGTCGACAGGGGTTGTCGGCTCAGACGTGGGTCTCAGATTCAACCGAGAGCCACGTGGCAGTCATCCGAGATGGGTTGCCGCGTCCTCCCAAAATCACTGGAAGGAGACGATGTGCATCCATTGTGAGGGGAGAGTGTTTGTATAAATTTATAGCTACGGGAATTATAATATTGTGGGTAATAATATTATAATTACAAGAGTTATTCTTCCCTAAAAACATTTATACCCACTGCAAACAAGCGAGGGTAGCTAAAAATGAGAATGGGCCATGGTATTCTTATACTCCTGTGGCGGAAAGGAGTCTTTGGCGGTGAAATTTTCTTATAACTCTTGGCGGGCTTTGTTCTTTATTGGCAGGATTGTCAGGCTTTTCCTATTCCTTCTGCGTAACCACATCTATTCATCTTTCATTCTTTCTATGAGAAGAAAAATCCGAAGAAACCTATTCCAGCTTCATAACCACATCTATATATTCATCTTTCATTCTTTCCATGAGAAGAAAAATCGGATGAAACTCCACCGGATCTTTTCCTCTTTTTTCTACATAACCGCCCTTAACTTCATCTTTGATTCTTTCCTTGAGAAGAAAATCCGACTCCACCGATTGTTAGAGCACTCTGATTCCCACCATTACAAGAAGCTTCGACGAACTCCAACACAGGTGATCTTCCTCTCTGATTCCCACCGATAGAAAAATCTCCAACGAACTCCAAGGCAGGTGTTTTCCTCTCTGATTCTCACCAGGTACGATTCCTTTTTTATTATTGCAGATGAATTAGATTATGATTTTTTCTGAAAACCATCAAGTGCATCTTTGTCGATCTTATACAGAACAAGGTTTCTGGAAACAAACATGAGTTTTAAATTAACAAGGATTATTCTCTTTAAGGAAATTAATGGTTTTATGTGTTTATTATTGTGAGGACAAAGATGGAAATCTTTTGAAGTCGCCACCTAGATTTAGGTCTAGGACCTTGGAAAATGTAAAATCTCACCCCAAGGTAAAACTTCGATTGACTCATGACCCTTAGATTGAAATTCTGGTCCATCAGAGATTGGGTAAGTGTCAGGTTACGGTTATGGGAAGGGGTTAGGCACCCAAACCGCCCGATCGAAATCGGTCTCCTATACCTTTCCTATGCTAGACTCTATTTAAATTAAACCAAACCAAGTGGTTTGATATCATTGAACCGAATCTGTATCCATCAGATTGCCTACGTATCACGGAATTATTCCGAAAATCAGGTTCACCATCGTAGTTCAGGTGTGATTAAAGTTTATGGATGTGATTTATGCTTGTGCATGATTAAGTTCTTTGTTAAAGTTGAAGTTTATGCTTGAAAGGCTGAGAAATCCTATGGGTTAGGATCTGGATAGTCTATGTGGATTGATAGATAGTCTTAGTGGATCTAAGAATAACCCTATTTGGGTTGGAATGTGGATAATATCCTAGTGGATTTATGGATAGTCCAAGTAGACTAAAAGTGCGGATAACCCTATTTGGGTTAAAATATGGGGGATGTCCTAGTGGATCTATGGATAGTCCGAGTGGACTAAAGTATGGGTAAATATCCTAATGGATCTATGGATAGTCCGAGTGGACTAAGCTGTGGATCCGAATTTGGGTTTCTCCCAAATAGCCTACATATCCTAGGGTTTGCCCTAGGAATCAGAATCCACGTAGTTCGAGGATGGATAACCTTTTCTAGGTTAATGATTGAGAATCTATTCTAGGTTTGGGATTGAGAACCTATTCTAGGTTTAGGGTTTGCCAAGGGGCAAATCGTCCTAAATTACCCTTTTCATTCTGAATTCTAATTTTGGAAGGTTTGGCAAAGAATTTTCTTTCTTTATTAAGGTTTTATTATTCCCATTATGCCCATCCCAAGAATGTGGGTGCCTAAATGCACGTCCCCACACCTACATTGTCTTCTAGAAGTGTGCATATATGGCAGTTTAACTAGGGTGTTGCATAAAATAAGTTATTGCCAAAAAATAGAATATTCTATCTATATATGGCACATAAAACATTTATGACAAGAAATTCACATACAGTAAGATTGTTTAAAAATCTTTCAAATATGGCATGTATTGCAAATAAGGCAAGAGCCTATATGGCATGATCTAGTATGCTATCCTCTAAGCATGGCAAGATCCTAATTGTTATTTCTTTCCATATTTAGGGTTTTCTACCCTAATTGCTATTTTCTTTTCATTTTAGGATTTTCTACCCTAATTGCTACTTTCTTTCCATTTTGGGGTTTTCTACCCTAATTGTAATTTTATTTCCATTTTTTAGGGTTTTCTACCCTAACTGTTACTTTCTTTCCATTTTAGGGTTTTCTACCTTAATTGTTATTTTCTTTCCATTTTAGGGTTTTCTACCCTAATTGTTATTTTATTTTCATTTTTTTAGGGTTTTCTACCCTAATTGTTACATTCTTTCCATTTTAGGGTTTTCTACCCTAATTATTATTTTCTTTCCATCTTAGGGTTTTCTACCCTAAATGTTACTTTCTTTCCATTTTAGGGTTTTATACCCTAATTATTATTTTATTTCTATTTTTAGGGTTTTCTACCCTAATTGTTACATTCTTTCCATTTTAGGGTTTTCTACCCTAATTATTATTTTCTTTCCATCTTAGGATTTTCTACCCTAAATGTTATTTTGTTTCCATTTTTTAGGATTTTCTACCATAATTGTTATTTTCTTTCTATTTTTTAGGGTTTTCTACCCTAATTATGACAAAAAGCATTTAATATAGCATGTGAGTATGATCATTCCAATCATGGCAGTAATCATCCAATTATGGCAGTGTGACCATTCCAATTATAGTAGTGTATGCATACGAGTATCCAAACATAGCATGTGAATAAATATAGCATCAAATATGGCATGTGAGAAACAACCAAAGCATATGAGAATCAATCAAAATATGATGGAACATGCAGCAAGATAATAGCTTTGTCAGGCTGGACCAAAATGGGCACATAGGGCACTGTACTTACTCAAAAAATTCTTAAAAGATATCCTCGGAAAGAGGACTCAGAGGCAAACATTTTGTATCAAGGAAGCTAATCCTGAAAGAGACCATAGGCAGGTCGAAAACATTCCCCAAGTACAGGCAAATACACTGGTCAGGTCTGTTCCAGATTTTTGACCAGTTGCACCATAAATTCCAAATAAAATTCTATTCTTAATGAAAATTAAATACAGACGTATGTCTATGTATATAACTATCTGATCTAAAATTTCATTAAGAAAAACAAGTTAAAACAGTATATTTTCTTTGTGAAAAATGACTCTTTTCAATCATGCAAATCAACACATCATGACAGATCTGAAATCAAAGCTCTATGCACTTAAAAATTGATATCAATTCAACAAAAAATGGAAAAAATATGAAACCAGTGCCATTTTTTAGAAGACTTTTATGTCTAAAAAGTTCATGTTAAGTGGATTTTCTGATTATGGCCATAAGGCCTTTGTATAGAGACTTTCCGATGGAGGATTGCATTACATCCGAGAAAAATAGCAATGTCAAAGACAAATTGTTTGATATATTTCCCCAATTCCAAATGGAACGAAATTTTTAGGGTAGTCTTCTATCATATCAGAGAGACTCCCATAAACTTTTTGGCTTCAAAATCTTAGAAAAAATATATATGATGTACGTCCTAAGTTTGAACCCTAAATCTGGAATTTTCAGATCAGAAAATCACTTTATGAAATTTACAAAAAACATCAAACATCATTGTATATCAATAAAAAATTCATCATTGAATAGCTTAGACAAATTAGCATTCATGAAAAATGTTAGACATAGGCATCCTAACATAAACAAGCATGTAATAGAGCATTCATGATTGAGATTTCATGAAAATTAGCCTTTTTCAAGCAAAATTGGCATTCGGGCATTATAACGACCTCTAAATTTGTTTAGAGTACTAACCTTGGGCTCAAATCGAGCGAAACAGTTGATGAAGGGTGATTGGGGGTTGTATCAATCCCCTTTGAATGTGAATCCTCCTTTTCCTCTCTTCTGCTTCTTTCTCTCTTCTCTTTCTCTCTTTTCTTCTTCTCTTTTCTTTCTTTTCTCTTTTCTCTCTCTTTCTTTCTTCCTCTCTCACGTTTTCTCTCTCTCACTCACCTTTCTCTCTCTCACCCACGTTTCCCTCTCTTTCTGCCCTGGAAAAAAGGTTCCTCCTCTTGCCTATTTATAATTTTTCACTCATTTTCTAGAAGATCCTTTTTTCTAAAAAATATTTTTTTTTTCCTTTTTCTTTCCTTCCTTTTTTCTTTCTTTCTTTCTCCTCTCTCTCTTTCTAGAAAACGTGAAGGGGAATCTTTTTCCCCCTTTTTTTTTTTTTTTTTTCTTTTATTCCTCTCTCTTTCCTTTTTTCTTCTCAAGATCTTTTGGATTATCTCAAAACCCTAAATCCCCTTCTCTTTCACATTTTCTCTCTCCCCTCTTTCCTTTTTTCTCAAAATTTTTTTGGATTATCTCAAAACCCTAAATCCCCTTCTCTTCCACATTTTTTCTCTCCCCTCTTTCCTTTTTTTCCTCAAAAATCTTTTGGATTATCTCAAAACCCTAAATCCCATTCTCTTTCACGTTTTCTCTCTCCCCTCTTTCCTTTTTCTTCTCAAAATCTTTTTGGATTATCTCAAAACCCTAAATCCTCTTCTCTTCCATGTTTTTTCTCTCCCCTCTTTCCTTTTTCTTCTCAAAATCTTTTGGATTATCTCAAAACCCTAAATCATTTTCTCTTCCACGTTTTTTTTCTCTCCCCTCTTTCCTTTTTTTTCTCAAAAATCTTTTGGATTATCTCCAAAACCAAAATCCCCCTTCACTTTCACGTTTCTCTCTCCCCTCTTTCCTTTTTCTTCTCAAAATCTTTTGGATTATCATTTACATACAATAATATATATTATATACATATATACACATATATTTAATAACATACATACATATACATACATATACATACATATATATATATATATATATATATATATATATATATATATATATATATATATAATATAATATATATAATATATATAATATAAATATTGTGCACATAGATGAACTGATTCGAAATGGGTTGAGACCGACTTAGGTTGACAACCGATATGGGTTGAGCTAGGTTGGACCAAAACCGGTTTGAACCGAGTTGACTTGGGCGATTGGAATTAACTGGGTTTCTTTTCCTTGTCATTTCACGGGTCATTCCCGTTGTTATCCCGCATGGAATTTTTTTGATGGCCTCTATTCCAAATTTTTTGCGTTCATTTTGTAGAACATTAAAAATGAGGAATATAGGAACTTGAATCACCTCATTTGGAAGTAAAATGGTCAACTTATGAATTTTTGAAGTTTAAGCGGACCAATTATCGATAATTTGGCTGACCATTCTGCATGAGATCCTTCAGAGGCTTTTACCGAAAATATTTTACGTCCACTTTGTAGAGCACTAAAATGGAACATAATGAGACTGAAATCACCTGAATCCGATGTAGAACGGGAAAGATATGAAGCTTTGAAGTTTTGCCGATCATTTTGCATGCAAGTTTGCATGGGACCCACTGGTGACTTCTACCCGAGATTTTTTACGTCCACTTTGTAGAACATCATGAATGAAGAATAATGGTCTTGGAACCATCTGAATCCGATGTCGGATGATCAAGATATGATGATTTGAAATTCAAACAATCCAACTTACGATAATTTGCATGAAAGCCCCTGGGATTATTTATGATAATTTCAGAAACCTCCCTTATATGTATCATCCGACTAAAATGGTCGTATCTTCCTCATTTGATACCGGAATTGAGCAATTCTGGTCTCGTTTCGAAGATAATTCCATGACCTATGCATCTATGCAGATAATAGCCCATGACCCTACTGTGGGGATCAGTGGAGAATTACAAATATTTGGGTTAAAGGTTAGAAACCTGCCATATTGGTTCACTTATGCTGAGGGTGGCAAAAATGGGGTGCTTACAATTATGCTACTGGCTGAGATTTTGAAATGGATATTGTTTTTTGATGATTTGCTAAAAAATCTGCTCCTGTTCTAGGGTTTCTCTTTTTGCCTTCAAATTTGAACGGTTTTCAATTTAAAAATTAGCAGATTATGAACTGGCATGTCGTTGGCTGTCTCTCTCTTTCCACATTCTCTCCCATTCTTCTCTTGTGCATCTGAACCTGTTCTTCATTACAGGATCTCTTCTTCTCTTCCCTTTCCTCTTCCATTCTTCCCCCTATTTCATCTTTTTGTTTTCTGTTGCTGTAGTGCTACTGTTCCACTTCACCCCAGAAAGACATTTGTCACCGTAAATGATAAATAGTGAAGTGAACTGCTTCACTGGGCATAGTGATGATTAGAAGGATCCTTGTATTACAAAGTAGTTAGAGGTATTATATCTATTGTAAAGTAGCAATAGTTGTAACAAAAGACCAAATAAATCCATACAGTTGGTGTGGGAGTGTCCTCCATTGTGAATCAGCATTTCCCATGTTCATCTCACCCCTCTGCAGAACCCTTCTAGCTTCTGTAGCAGATTGAGGAATGAAGTGGAAGGCCATAAATGAGCCTTATCATTTGAACCACGATCAACATCTTCCATTTGGCTGGCTGACCAAGACATCTCTGTTCCAATTTCATCAGGTAATTAAACCCCAATTTCCAATGATTCAGTGCTACACAACAAGTTCTGAATGGTAATTTCTGGGCATGACTCAGGATAAGGAACTGTTATTTCAGTTGCAGTTGCAGCAGAAGTGTTGTTGCATGGAAAACTTAATAAAACCAATATAACATTTTCAATAATTTGTTTTGCCATTTCATTAGCTAAAGACACACTAAAACCATTGCCTTATGCCCTCAAGTATGAGTATCTTTAACTTAATATCATGCCCTCCTTCATAATGGATTCGATATTGAAACTTGAAGAAATCCAATTTATATTCTGTAAACAAGAATTTGATGTATTCTATATTGCAGTATGTATACAATAGTTGTTTCAACCAAAAAAAAAATGTATACAACAACTGTAAGTACCCTGAACTTCAAAAGAATGGTATCATCCGTTCTAAAATAAAATAAAATCAAAGAACCCAACCGTAAGAAATCAGATCTTTAGTGAGAGATAACAGTCTCAAAACAATGCAATCCATCAAACTTGGGAGCAAACCTCGGCAGCCACTTCTGTGGCTTTGATCCAGATATGAAAATATGGGATGCACTTGTAAGAGTTTGAGTGCTCTTGCTTTAGCACTCTGGAGGGTTCTCTTGAGTCTATGGATAATCAGTGCATTTATAACATCATCGATCTACGAGTCATTTATCTGCATCATCTGTATGGTTTGGTGTAATATATGGTTGAAATTCTTGTAGGTTTGTGCAAGAATAGCTTAAAGAGAACTCAATTCCTAGCTTATTTTGTAGCTTCTTCTTGTTTATCAATATAACATTTTTACATTGTAGTGTTTTAGAAATCTTTTCTCTTGGCTTACAATGGAAAATAACAATTGAAGTTGCTCTGTTATGCTTAAAAACCTGTATGGTGTTTTATTTGTAGCAGATACATGTGAAAGCTATGTCTAGGAATTGGATTGGATTTTCAAGGGATCCATTATTTAGGGTGTCTTCACAATACAAACTAGAGGTCAACAAATTCATTGAATATGCATTTTCTAGTTCATCATGCAGAGGGAATCGGATCCTATGCCCATGTGTAAAATGCATAAATCAACTATGGAGGACTGCAGATGAAGTCTTAGAACATCTGATATGTGATGGTTTTCAATGGAATTATACAAAATGGACTTTCCATGGAGAAGGCTCATCTTCATGTACACTTCCTCGGGATGACATCGTGGAGAGAACTGAAGGTGAAACATATGATGTTACACGCATCATGTTAAATGAGATGAGAGAAAGTTATATAAATGAAGAAGTTGAAGATGGTATCACAATTGACCATATAGGAGGAGTGAATATAGAGGGAGATAAATTTGATCGACTGTTGGAAGACTCAAATAAGGAGTTGTATCCAGGAAGTGTGAAGTTTACTAAGCTGTCTCTAATTCTTCGACTTTATCATATAAAGTCCCTCTGCAATTGGACTGATAAATCGTTCTCAATGTTGTTAGAGGTATTGCGAGAGGCCTTTCCCGAGCCGAATACGGTGCCAAAAAGTTTATACGAAACAAAGAAGATTATGAAGGACTTAGGGCTCAACTACAACAAGATTGATGCGTGCCCAAATGATTGTATGTTGTATTGGAAGGAAGAAGAGAACGCTACGGAAATACATCTTTAGCCACGGTAATATATCGTCGCTAAAAATAAGAATTGTTGTAGTGTAAAACCATACACATCCACAACCATAATCAGAATAAATACACAATAGCGAAAGTTTTAATGATAAATGAACTGAGGAATCTAAATGTGATAATCAATAATAAAATATCAAGTTATGTTGTATTAACCGAGACATAAGTAAATAAAATATCAAATTACATTTCCTTAATAATTCAAATAAAATCTAATCGAAAATGCATGCGTTGCACTCGCATGAAGAGTCATGCGTTTCCACGAAGTCTTCAGCTTCCATCACAGCGACGTGCCCGTACACAGAAGTATTCATATAGTCTTCAACCGTGGTACCTGCATCATCAACTAAAAATATTCGACGTCGAAAGGGTGAGCACACATCACGGCTCAGTAAGCAAACAAAACAATGCAACAAAACATATGCATGCAATCAATTCATATTTGTGGTCTGGTATGTAAGTTTGCAATGTGCTATCGAAAGGTTCGGTGGCCGCCTCACCTCTATACACGAGTGTGTGAAGCCGCCCAATGAAAACGGCACTGTCGTCCCACATGCACCCACCATGGACAATATACACCCATGAAAACGGTATGGCTATACCAGTTGCCCATACCAACACGTAAGCCCCTGCTGGCGAGGGCTTGCAAACTGGGCTCGCAACTAACCAATCCTAATGTCAAACAGTGTATCCAAGGCCTCACCCCAACATCCCTCAATACATCCATAGAGATAGAGCTAAGCCCCCCGACAGAGTCGAAGACTACACGATCCGAGACCACCTCCCCTGATACCCTACGACGTAATAGTTCTACTAAGGTAATGGCGATATGACGATGTCAGTGGACATGACTTGAGTAGAACCATGGAACAATATACATCCCATGAAAATGACATGGTTGTACCGGTTGATACCATCCCCTACCCGCACCATATACACTAACCACATACATACATTCACATGCCTATTCCTAGCATCATCATCATCATCATGTTATAAATAAACAGAATTAAATATGCATGAACAGTAATAGCAGAAATATTGGATGACATATTGAATGCACATACAAGCATAGACGCATTGAATCAGTTATGGTATTGGACTCAAGAAATAAAAATAGTTTATTATTAGTCATTTAGTTTAGGTCTTGTTCCCTTACCTTTGCTTGAGTGTTGATCCTCTTTTAAGCTTTAAAACCACTTTTATATCAATAGAAAAACCTAACAAGTCGATAGATTTTGGTTAGAAGTCATTCCGGCATCATTAGGCTTGTTTTTAAGCACGGGTCGCAGGGTGGGTCGTAGGTAGGGTAGCAGTCTACATCGACCCCCAGGGTAGGGTCGATGCCAGGGTCGGATGTTCCATCGACCCTGGGTGCGACCACCCCTATTCTGGACTTCCCGAACATTAGGGGTCGATCCTGTGGTCTGGTAGGGTCGATTCCAATCGACCCCAAGTGCGATCCCCTGTGGGCTAAATCGAGATTTTCATTCTATAGTCAATTTTTTCACGTTTGGGTCCTATGACTTACTTCCACAATCCATTCTAGGCTTGTTCTATGGCTTAGAATACTAGGTTTCTTCCTTACCTTGTCTACCATGATTTCTCCATGGTTTTCATCGAAATCTTCCCATGGGTGTATGATTTGGGTTTCTCCTAGAACATACTCTCTTCATGAACTATTCTAAGGTCTTAGAATATCAAATAGAAAGCTTGTCCATACCTTAGGTTTGCTGAGATTCAGAGATTTCTCTGAATTCTTCACTTAGGTCTTCTTCTTTAACTTTCCTTATCTTCTTCTTCTCTTCTCTTTCTCTCACTCTTAATTAGAGTTTCAAAAGGAGTGAAAGAGGCTTAGGGACGTCCTATTTATAATGTAGAATCTCCAAAAATAAGTCCCATTGAGATTATGAAGGAATCTCATTGAAATTTGGAAAGTTTCCTATTTACGGTTTCTGTCGGCAAACAGGGGGTCGATGAGGGGGTCGGAGATCCCGTCGACCCTCAGTTCCTAAGTTGTCCGACCCCCAGTGAAAAATCAGGGGTATGACTTCTATGTGAGGGGGGGGGTCGACCCTGCTAGTCTGGGTATGCGACCCTACCCTCATTTTGACTGTTTTTGGGTCAGTTTAATACATGTCTTCGCTATTTCCTTTACGCACTTGGTCCATTTAGCTCGACCATGATAGGTAGACCTGGTACAAGGTGGTAAGACCGGTTAGTTCGATACGGGTCTTACAGTTTAGAAGCAATTATGAGGAAGTAGTAGCCTTTAATCCCACATCGATTGCATAGAAGGCAACAAGAATATTAAACGATATGGGATTAATCGACTCATTCCTCATTAAAAATGTAAGTTAAAATGCAGATACGGTATAGTATGTGTATTAAACGTGTTTTAAAAGGCAAGACTTGGAGTATGGAGTATTTTTTAGGTCAATACGGTAATATGCATACTAAAAAGGTGAGTATGGTATGATTGTACGGTACGTATTGAAAATAAGTTTTAACTAACAGAGATTCAAAGCTAGCCACCTAACTACAGTCTTGACTCTCGGCCAAACGGGAAAAACCCAAACCTATCAGTGAAACTTAAAAGCTCAAAGAATTTTCAATTATTTGTTAGATGTAGGAATTTAGTACTAAAGTTTGAACTCAAAGAACATAGGTTGAAACATAAAATCTCTTCAGGAGCCAAACTTGCACATGTACAGACCTAAAACAGAGGATTAAACAAATGAGGTTAAAGATTATTCAGAACTAACTAAATATGGAATCAAATACCCTCCAAAATAAGGAGGAAAAAATGCGTAAGAGAATATTTGGTTGAAGACCTATTCAACCTGCCAACTAGAAACAAATTTTATAAATACAAAGACAAGCTTCATAAAGAATTCATGGAAGAGAAGGAAGTTGGAAAAATAATGATATAAATCATATATCCCAAAAAATTGAAGTAATGTCTATAATACAAGAGGCAAGGAATTGCAAGGAATTACAAAGAATGGGAAACTGAATGTTTTTTAATAGAGAATCGAAGAGAGATGAGAGCTCACCCAAGAATTAGTTGAAATGCTCACCCACTCCTATGCCTCTGGAAATACTTGATATGTTTTATCGTTAGTCTCTACCACCTCAATGTTTGCTATTGATGAATAGCCAGAGCACATGGGAAAGTTACAAGCTTCCCTTCTAGAAGAAGATGAAGGAAGAAACCCATTCAATACTTGTGGTTCTTCTTGCAAACAAGAAGAAGACGAACTCCTTGTTCGATCACTTGTGAAAAGCTTCCCTTTGAGAAGAAGATGCAGAAATCAAAGTTCTTGCCATTGCACTTTTCTTCCCGAGGAAGATGATGATGTTGCTATAGGAAAGGGCGTCCTTATAGGAATAAGGGTATTTTCGTATTTAAAAAAAAACTAGTGTCCATGTCAACAACTAATGTCCACAACAGCAACTAACATCCATTGCCTAATGGAGTAAACTAATGTGTTGTAAATATGACTTTTTGAGGAAGGTCCGTGTAAGTAAAAAAGGGTCAGGGTTGTAAGACCCTCACCCGAATTCTACTACTAACCCGGATTCCTCCTGTGCTAGGTCATAACATACAGACTGATGGAGCACCCAACACGGATCCGATGGTGGTATCCGAACCATAGGAAACTTCACTAGTCCAACCTGGTAAGGTTAAGTGTCATGGTGGACCCTATATGGTCTTGATGCACATCCCCAAGCATCCAACCTAACTGGCTAACTTAAAAGTCATATTTTGGCCTAATCGGATGATGGTGCATCCCCCGATTGTCTGCATCAAATTGAGTCTAAGTTACTAACCCTCTCTCTCCACAAGTTCTATAAAAGGAGGCCTCAACCCTCTTTTTCTCCTCTCTTGGTCCTCTTGAGAGTGTATGTGGGAGAGTGGAAGAAGAAGGAGAAGAAAAGAACTTGGAAGAACTCCAAGCTCAACCCTAGACTTATTCTCCTTCGAGGTAAGTCCAATGAACCTCTCTTTCTACCTTGGTGAATGAATGCAAGACCCATTGGTGGTTGGCCACCATTAATGGAGACCAACCTTAACCTAGAAAACCTAGATTATCACCTACCTCCATAAATGGAGTATAATGGAACCATAAATGGCTCCCATTTCACCTAATAATGGTGGGAATATGATCCCCACCAACCTATTGAAGGCCACATGAATGGGGAATCAAAATCCCGAGAAATTGGAAACCAACCAAGTTTGTGACCTAGTTTCTGGGCAATAACTGAGGATTAAACCGGAGGTACCTTGCCTCTGGGTGACTAAAACCCAGCTTCTGCCAAGGTAAGTGCCTTGGTAGAATGACCAAGGAATAATCGGAGGAACCTAACCAGAGGCATGACCCTCCGGGTGACCATCCCCTGGTTACCTTCTGGGTCCGATTGATCTGGACCTCCGGATATGCTTAGTATTAAGCAGAAGCAGTGCCAAATGATATACCACTTGGCAAAGCCTGCGGATAACCTTTTAGAAGTGCACTGTTATAATAGTGTGTATAATTGGATAGTCTGTCGGAGGCTTGACCATCCGATTGTACCCTCTAGTTCTGGGTACTTAGAAAATACACTAAGTGTCAATTGGATGGTAATTTCGGAGGGTATACCTCCCGGTTGTATCCCTTGGTTTAGTCTCTGTTGGCCAGTATGCCTAGTTAGGATTAGTGGGACTAACCATTGGGTTCCCAGCTTGTCTTGGGACCCATGTATGGACATGTAAGGCTTATCTATGCTAGTTAAAAGCTATACCACCAACTAATGAAACATTATCTATTTAAATAGGTATCAAACTTGGACAAAGTAGATGTCACACCCCAATTCCGCACTATTCAAAATGGTGTGATGAACCTGTCACACCCCAATTTTGGTCTAACCAGAATGGTGTGATGAACCGCTAATAAACCAACGGTTCAACCAGGATCTCAAATACGCTATCCCCGCATTATCTGAACCTCCATACATCCATGTCATAATCAGAGTAAATACACAATAGCGGAAGTCTTATAATAAAATGAACTGAGAACTAAATGATATTAATAATTTAATAGCAAATTATTCTGTATTCAACTGAGACATAAATATTAAATATCAAATACATGTCTGAATAAAATCTAATTAAAGAAACCTATAAAATATCTAATCATATACACACGAGTTGCACTCGCAAGAAGAGTCGTGTGTATCCACTTCAGCTTCAACTTCCATAGCTGCCACGTTTCCGTACGCAGACGCATTCATGTAGTCTTCGACGGTATAACCTGCATCATCAACTAAAAATATTCGACGTCGAGGGGTGAGCACACAACACGGCTCAGTGAGTAGCCAAAACAATGCAACAATACATATGCATGCAAAAAGTCAATTTATATCTTTGGTCCGGTTTAAAGTTTGCAGTATGTTATAGAAA
The DNA here is from genome assembly GCA_028583415.1 of Protea cynaroides. NCBI lineage: Eukaryota > Viridiplantae > Streptophyta > Magnoliopsida > Proteales > Proteaceae > Protea > Protea cynaroides. The sequence continues at coordinate 20,189,339 of CM053267.1, read as the reverse complement.
GGTTGAGGTAGCCAAATGTCGCGTTTATTGACTCCGCCTCTATACACGAGTGTGTGACGTTACCTGAAGATCACGTTTATCGTCAACTCACATGCACCCAATCATGAACATTATATAACAAAGGTTACGTTTATTGCGATATAGTGCCATACCAACACGTAAGCCCCTATTGGCGAGGGCTGCAAACTGGGCTCGCAACTAACCAATCCTAATGCCAAACAGTGTATCCAAGGCCTCACCCCAGCATCCCTCAGAATGTCCATAGAGATAGAGCTAAGGCCCCCGGTAGAGTCGAGACTACAAGGACCGAGACCACCTCCCCTGATACTCTACGACATAATAGTTCTGCTAAAGTAATGGCGATACGACGATGCCAATGCACAAGACTTGAGTTAGAGATAGAGCTAAAGTGCTGAGACCCGTCAAAGGTTAACGTTTATTGACGTTCTCATCACACCTCCCCTGATACTCGCTCGCATCAAGCACATCAACCACACACATACAAGCACATGCCTATTCCTATCATCATCATCATCATGTTATAAACAATAAAGTAAATATGCATGAACAAGTAATAGAAATATTGGATGGCATGTTGTATGCACATTACAACATATTCGCATAGAATCAAGCATGGCATAGGACTCAAGAAATAGAAAATAATTTATTATTAACCAATTTAGTTTGGGGTTAAGGTTCCTCACCTTAGCTTGCTATAAGATACTTTTCCAAGCTTTAAATTCACCTTTACAGTGTTATTATATTGCTAGAAGACCTAACAAAATCGATAGAATTTAATTAGAATTTATTCAGAATTAAAAACCATTCTGTCAACTGAGGGTCGATGCTAGGGTCGATGGGTCTATCGACCCTCCCTTCTTTCTGGACTTCCCGAATGCTGAGGGTCTGGTGAGAAACACCTAGGGTCGGATGGTCATCGACCCTGGGTGCGACCATCGGTGCACTCTGGTCCAATTTCTAATTTTTAATCCATTCTTCGTGTTTGGGGTCCTATGGTTTGTTCCCACATTCCATGGTCTGAAACCATGAATCATCCTCCTAGATGGCTTTTATGCATTCTCCTAGGGTTTTCCATGAAAACCTAACCATGGATGGATGGTTTGGATTTCTCCGAGATCGCTCTCTCTCCAATAACTATCCTAAGGTCTGTAGAAACTCATGGAATTAGTATCCATACCTGAGAAGATTAATCTTTCTCTGTAACTCTCCTCCTTTTTGCTAGGTTCTCTTCCTTGCCTCTCTTCTTCCTCTTTTCCTTCTCCTCTCTTTCTCTCAATTCAATTAGGGTTGTGAAAGGAGTGAATGTCGCTTAGGGACGTCCTTTAAATAGAGTAGGAACATCCTAAATAAGTCCCATTGAGATTTGGAAAGGATCCCAATCGAAAAATATAGAAATTTCCTAATTTCTATATTCGGCAGAGTCCGAGGGTCGATGGGAGGGTCGATGATCCCGTCGACCCTAGGGTCTTAAGCTATCCGATCCTCCCTCCAAAACTGAGGGTCTGACTTTCTGTTTTGGGAGGTCCGACCCTGCTTAGCTGGGTATGCGACCCTTCCCCTATTTTAAGTGTTTTGGGTCGATTTGATACCTGGGATCTCGATCTCCTTCACGCCCTTGGTCCATTTGACTCGACCATGATGGGTAAACCTGGTTCAAGGTGGTAAGATCGGGTTAGATTGACACGGGTCTTACAGAACCGCTAGCAAACCAACGGTTCAACCAGGATCTCGAACAGACGATATCCGTTTTATCTAAACTCCATACATCCACATTCATAATCAGAGTAAATACACAATAGCGGAAGTCTTATAGTTAAATGAACTGAAAATCTATTATGATATTAATATTTAAATAGCAAATTATTCTGTATCAACTAAGACATAAATAAATATCAAATACATGTCTTTACTAAATCCAAATAATGAAAATAAAATCTAATCGAATACACATGAGTTGCACTCGCAAGAGGAGTCATGCGTATCCACTTCATCTTCAACTTCCATCGCCACCACGTGCCCGTACACTGGAGCATTGACATAATCTTCGATGGTAGTACTTACATCATCAACTAAAAATATTCGACGTCGAGGGGGTGAGCACACATCATGGCTCAGTGAGCAAACAAAATACATATGCATGCAGTCAATTCATATCTTTGGTCTGGTTTAAAGTTTACAATATGCAATAGAAAGGTTTAGGTAGTCAAAGGTTAACGTTTATTGACCTCGCCTCTATACACAAGTGTGTGACACCACCCGAAAGTAATGTTTATCGTCGACTCACAAGCACCCAATTCATGAACATTGTACAACAAAGGTTAACGTTTATTATTGTACAGTGTCATACCAACACGTAAGCCCCTGCTGGCGAGGGCTTGCAAACTGGGCGCGCAACTAATCAATCCTAATGCCAAAAAGTGTATCCAAGGCCTCACCCCAGCATCCCTCAGAACGTCCATAGAGATAGAGCTAAGGCCCCCCGGTAGAGTCAGAGACTACAAGGACCGAGACCACCTCCCCTGATGCTCTACGACGTAATAGTTCTGCTAAAGTAATGGCGATACGACAATGCTAATGCACAAGACTTGAGTTAGAGATAGAGCTAGAGTGCTGAGGCCCAGCCTATGACACCCCCCCTGATACTCGCTCGCATCAAGTACACCAACCACATACATACATTCACATGCCTATTCCTATCATCATCATCAATATCATGTTATCAACAATAAAGTAAATATGCACGAACAAATAATAGAAATATTGGATGACATGTTGTATGCACATTACAAACATATTCGCATAGAATCAAGCATAGCATTGGACTCAAGAAAAGAGAAAACAGTTTGTTATTAACCAATTAGTTTAGAGTTATGTTTCCTCACCTTAGCTTGCTAATAGATCCTCTTTCAAGCTTTAAGATCACCTTTATATTGTTATTATATTGCTAGAAGACCTAACAAAGTCGATAGAATTTAATTAGAATTTATTCTGAATTTAAAAACCATGTTGTTAACTGGGGGTCGGAGGTAGGGTCGGAGTAATGATCGACCCTAGGTGCGACCACCCCTCTTCTGGACTTCCCGAACACTGGGGGTCGATGCTCAGGGTCTGGTAGGGTCGATTGGTCATCGACCCCCCATTCGACCCCCTGTGGGTTTTGTCAATTTTTCATCCTTCAGTCTATTCTTCGTGTTTGGGGTCCTATGGCTTGCTCCTATAGTCCATTCCACACTTGTTCTATGGCCTAGAACCATGATTCTACCACCTATATGGCTTTCATGATTCCTCCCATGGTTTTCCATGAAAACCTAACCATGGGTTGATGGTTTGGGTTTCTCCGAGATCATACCCTCTTCATTATCTACCCTAAGGTCTTTAGAAACTCATGGAACTAGTATCCATACCTGAGAAGAATACTCCTTCTCTGCAACTCTTCTCCTTTTTGCCTTCTTCTCTTCTTTCCTTCTCTTCTTCTTCTCTTCCTTCTCTTCTCTTTCTCTCAATTCAATTTGGGTTCTAAAAGGAGTAAAAGAGGCTTAGGGACGTCCTATTTATAGAGTAGAAACTCCTAAAATAAGTCCCATTGAGATTAGGAAGGAATCTTATTGAAATTAGGAAATTTCCCTAATTTCTGTTTTTACCGAGTACCGGGGGTCGATAGGGGGGGTCGGAGATCCCGTCGACCCCTGGTCCTTAAATTGTCCGACCCCCCATGTAAAACTGGGGGTCTGACTTCTATACTGGGGGGGGTCCGACCCTCCCTTGCTGGGTATGCGACCCTCCCCTTATTTTAAGTGTTTTTGGGTCAGTTTAATACCTGGGATCGTGATCTCCTTCACGCACTTGGTCCATTTGGCTCAACCATGATGGGTAGACCTGATTCAAGGTGGTAAGACTGGGTTAGTTTGATACGGGTCTTACAGTAGAAGCCTTCTATCAGGCTTTGCAGTATAGTAGTACTTGTAGTGCTATCAGGTGAGGGGTTTAGTCCGTAGACTGAGGACATTTTCACATGTCTACATTATGCTTAGTGACATGCTTAGGTTGCATTAAATAACATATCAACCATTACTTGTATATGTATGAGCAGGCATTGCATTATAATTACTATGATTGTTGTATATGTGTTGTTTGGGTATGATGGATGTGTGGTGTATTGGAGCACAATACATGGGCCATGATGTTTATGCTATACCCTAGTTGGGGCACGGTGATCCATTGGAGTAGAGTTGGGGATCTCTATTGGGGCATAGCCTTTCTATTAATAATGCATATGTATGACCATGTATGATGGTTTGTGTGGCGCGTGGGAGGGCAGACACACGGATCATGTTGGATTTATTAGCACACTAGCGGGGACATAGTGACCCATGGGAGTGGAGCCGGGGATCTCTGTTGGTGGGCATCATATTACAATTGCTAGCACTCTAGCGAGGACACGGTGGACCATGGGAGTGGTGCTGAGGATCTCTGGTGGTGGGCAACCATGATTAATTGAATGAACATAATAGACATAGGTGGTACCATTACCCTGTTTGCTATACCTTTCCAGTAGGGGTTAAGATACTGGCATAGGCTCATACCTCTTCGATTTGGAGACTTGATGGAAGAATCAGATTGGCCCAGGGTCTCTAATGTCAGATGGGGTCTATGGTGAGAGGTGACGAGCCTAAAGGGGTTGGAGCCCCGGATGGGGGTTTGCTTGTAGAAGTTGTTTAACAGCTTAGGGTTGTGTATTCCACTTTTACCCTTGCTCGATATATGAGAGTTTGAGGCTTGGGGTCCATAGGCAGGACTGAAAGCACAGGTTGAATCTCAATATGATACCAAGTAGAAACATTAGCCCTGAGACCTAATTAAAATTACATTTCATATCATTGTGTGACGCATGCATATGATACTGGATTTCTCACTGAGCTGAGATGGGAGCTTACCCTCGTATTGATACGTCTTCTTCATATTCTATTGCAGGTGACTATTTTGTTGTAGAATTTATGGACTCTCCTTTGGTGAACTTTGTCACCAAGACTGATGATGTTGGTAGGGAGCATGGAGAAGGCTGCACTTGCAACGACTGCATTTACGCCTGACGTAGCTCTCCCTTTACTCTTTCCCTTCTTGTTACTTATGATTCTTTTTGTTGATAGATGAAGAGATCTATCAAAACAATGATACAGATTTACTCATTTTGGTTTGGCTATGTGCATATTGATACAATATTATTTTGTGAAAAAAAATGAAGTGTAATTCATAACAAACAATATTATGGTTATGATATCATGTTATTTACATCTGTCAGTATAAATGCTTTCGCTATTGTTATTATTTGATTCTTGATTATTGTGGATATTGCTTGTGTGGACTATGGGATTTATATGGTAATCATTGTGGTTAGCGATCTTGGATGGATTCAGATTGGCACAAGCGTTGACCCTGATATATGTTCGATTCTCCAGAATGGGCTGTGACAAGGGTACTGACGCATAGTATAGATTGTCAAGGAGAGGTCCACGTAATTTTCCCTAGAAGAAAATATAAACAATGAAATCGAATTTGCTGGCCCAAAATTTAATAATTTCATTTCTATATAATGAAATATAACCCCATGTATTCCATGCACTCATCATGGTCCCATATACTTTCTTCGTAGTTCTGAATTTTTAATGGTTTGTTGTAAATACAATGTAAACAACTCTCTAAGAGTTGAAACTTAACATGTAAATAAGAGGCCATTTGTTTTTGTCTATAAAATTCCGGCCTGTATAAGATGTTGCATGGTGAAAGTAATATATAATTACAAAAATCATGTCACCATTGTGGTAATAACAAGTTAAACTCTATGATATCAATTCAAAGTCTAAAACAATCAAATATATCTAAATCGTTAACATTCATAGCATTCATGTCATACCTATATTAGGCCGATAATTTATCTAATATAGGTATAATATGTTATAATAACGGGTAGGTAGCTCGGTTCGTACTATGTAGCTTAAACTTTTAATTACAGTTGCCCAATCCCAGTGTTCAAAATCTTTAGGAAATTATTCGAATCATGAATATTCTAGCTATTTCAAACCCCTCAAATCATCTCTTGTTGTGGTATCCAGAGGATAGGCACCAACCGCTACTCGATGAGCGATAGCTGGTGCTAGTTCAATCCAATGGTGAGTACTAACCGGTTTCATATATTCATTTTGAGAGATAAGATGCAACGAATCAAAAACCATGTGATGAAAACTCAAACACAGATTTCAAAACACTCATGATTTGAAATTGTTTTTCTCCTTTCTCTCTTCAACTCATCCGAATCCTGATTTGGATCAGCTACCATCCTGGATCCAACCTTCTACTTTTCTCCTTTCTCTCCTCTCTGTAACTCATCCGTGACTTGATTTGGATCAGCTACAACCTTCATGGATCCAAATAAAAAAAAAAGAAGGGCAAATTACACAGACACCCCTTCTACTGTAGTGAAACTACACAGAACTACCCTGCTTTTACAAAAGTTATACAGAATACCCCTCTAACATTGCTATCATACAATCTCACCCACACCGTTACTGCAGATGGTCAAATTTTTTTTAGACAAAATACCCTTACCAAGTGTAAAATGACCTAAAAGGGTTTATTCTTTTTAAATGCTAAAAAGACTTTTTTACCCTCAAAACTTTTCATTTTCATTTATATATATATTTTTTTTTGTGATTTTTTTATTTTCTTTTTCATTTTCAAAAATACACTTAGTAAGGGTATTTTTGTCTTAAAAAATTAACCCTCTGCCGTTAAATTGAAAGTAACGGTGTTGGTGAGATTGTATGATAGCATTGTTAGAGGGGTATTCTATGTAGCTTTTGTAAAGTCAGGGTAGTTCTGTATAATTTCACTACAGTAGAAGGGGTGTCTGTGTAATTTACCCTAAAAAAATGATATCAAAGAAATTCAATGAAAATTCATATAGAAGACTCATAAGGAAAACGAAGGAAAATGAAATGAAATTCATGGAATCTCATATAGAAAATTTGGAATATAACTAAAGGAAAACAAATAGAAGTTTGAGAATCACAAATAGAAAACATAGAAAAAAACCTAAGGATAACGAATAGAAGTTCATGGAATCTCTGTTAGATCAAAAGAAAATTAAGGAAAATGAATAGAAATTCATTGAATCTCAATTAGAAAACTCAGAAAAATTAATAGAAATTCATTGAATCTCAGTTTGAAAACTCACAAGAAAACTAAGGAAAATGAATAAAAATACTCAGATCTCATAATGTCGAAGCTCTACAAATCGTGGTGAGAATCTTTCTTCCTCCACTCTGAACTTTCTCTACAAAAAATAAAATAAAAATAAATAAATCAGAACCCCAATCTCTTGCTCTGCCTTCTATCTCTGAGATTTCTTTGAAGAAGAAGGAGAAGCATCTTTTTAGAAATGGTATTTCGATCGAAACCCAAAATTTATTTCCTTACCTAATGGGTTCACAACTCCCCCTTAGGTTTTAGTAGAAGAAACCTAAAACCTAAGGGGTAGTTGGGAACCAGTTGGAGAAATCCATCTCCTCAAGAGCCATTACTGCAAACTCTGAAACCCTAAAGCGATGTGAAAACAGGCATGCCACCGTTCAAAGGAGTAGAGAGGGAGGTTTGATGCAAAGCTTAAACAGTGATGAGGGTGAATGAGGAATGGAATGTACAAAGGAATCATTTCTCATAAGCAATATCTGATACAGTGATACTTCTTACCAATAAGATGAAGTCACACATATACGAAGGCATCATCTTCAAACACTGAAAGGAATAATCCACCAGAGATTACAGATCTTGCTAGCAAATACAGGTACATTAGAGATATACCAAAATATATAGATTTTGAGTTTTCTTTACAAAATGAGTCTATTTTGGTTTTGATTTGATGTAATCGGTTTATTAAAAGACATATATGACACTATTTTATCTTGACCATAGGATTTGTTCAACGCTAACTGTCACTCACCTAGTGGCGGCTGGTGTCTATCTTATTGATGCCACAACAGGAGACGATTTAAATCCCCCCTTTCCTTTGGTTGACTAATTTGATCATGGACCCTAATTTGGTCATGGAGTGTAAATATACAACATAAGATAGATGCATATATACTCGTATTCTTAGCTTCCTACACTTTTGTTGGGGTTGTCTCTTGTATCTACAAGGTCTGTTATTGGGCTTGTATATATTATTTGGGTTGGGTTTGAGACCCTTACATTTATAGGGGTAATGTGTAGGAGTACAATACATTGTGAGCCTATATATTATCTTTGTGGAGTCTCTCTAAAAAAGAAAGAGAGGAAGAGAGGAAAAGGGCAAAGAGGATCACTTTGTGAGGTGTAAAGCTTTTCTTGGTGAATAAGAAATTCTCTGATTTTCTGAGGTGGATGTAGGAATTCCTCATTGGGTGTTGAATTAATCATAGTAAATCCCTGTATTTGTGTGATTGTTTGCTTGTTCTTCTTTTGCTTGTTGTCGAATCCGCAAGTGTACGGATCGTGCAAATAATATAATGATAAGTCGAGTAACGTTTCCACAGGGAGAATGTTCAATTACCAAACCTAATTAATTCTCTCTATTATTTAGACAACTGAATTACCAAGATTAATAATTAATAAGCAGATTATGAAACCAAAGATAGGATTCGGACTTCCTCAATTAAATTATGCTTAACTTATTGAATAAATTTCTGTTGATGCAACGATCAATTCCTTAAGATATTCTGTTATCTCTTTCAAGAATAACAAATTATGCCCGTATTAATCCTTCATCTACTTTCGTGTTTGCAGGATTCTAATACAAACTCATTACGTTCATTAGAATTAAAACAAAGATCACAATGGTGAGCCATTATTTCTAAGAAAATACTCAATCAATGACTGATATTTTATGAACTAATATCAATCTTCTGCTTTCGCCCCCTTAATTGATACCTTGAGATATGCAATTAGTGATCAATTAATCACATGTAAAAAAAATACCAGATTGCATAAAACATAATCATTCAAAAGTTAAGGATTTAATCAACACAATTTCAATGAATCCATCCTAATCCTAGAATAAGAAATCCAACAATTCATCATTGACAATTCTAAAACATAAACAAAGGGATCACAGAGAAAAGGAAAGAACTCGTAATGGAAATAGATGAAGCTTGAATCCAGGATTTCTCTCTAGTCTTCTAGTTCTATCCCTCTCGAACTCTCCACCTCCAATGTACCTTGTAGCCCCTTATATGAACAGCTCCTCTTGCTCTCTGTATTTTTCTTTTCTCCTTCTTCTTAATTTATAAGCTTACAATCCCATAAAATCAGTCTTTTACAATCTTGCAACTTACCCAATTTGTTGGAGAATGCTGATTTTAAGGTAAATTTTGATCAATTATCTTTCAAATCATTTAGGAATGTAACACCAAGCTTTGAGCTGTCTTGACACCTCTTATTTAGTCTTTATCCAATTCAAAAACCTACCAAATAACCAAAAATAACTAAGAATTAAATAAATTAATAAAATACTTAAAACATTAATTAAATTAAACTAAATGTCCAAGAAAAACTACAAAATTAAACTAAATATGATCAAGAATGTGCTAATTAATTTCACGTATCATCTTTCTCTTGCTTATGCTTTCATCCCCAATAAGTAGTATCAAAGAAAGATTTGACAGATTATCGTCGATAGTGAGTAATTGAGATTCGGAGGAAGGGAGGTGTGCAAGCTGGTTCTCTGCAAATAGAGGAAAACGATTCTGTTGCAATAGGAGTAGTGAAAGGATGTCATCCAAGGTCTTGAGGCTTTGCTGATATGATTTTTCTTTAAGAGAAGTACAGTAGAGAGGAGCACTGATAGGGTGCTATCTATCGGTGAGGTTTTTTTTCTTCTCATTCTTTTTTTAGAAGAAGATGTTAAATTTATGTGGGCTTAGTTAATTACCTAAACTAGTCAATTCAGTGAGAGTCCAATGAACACGGTAGAGTCGATTTGGTTTGGTTCGTCACATGATATGAGATAGGTTTGGTAATCCTAATTTTATTGTGGGAAGGGTTTTAGGGTTACAGCAGTATTCTATAAATACTGGGTTAGAGTCCCACAACCATAGTTAATTAGTTTTCTCTGCACCCATTAACAAGAGATGTTAAAATATCCTCTAGAGGCTGTGGAAGATTGTAGCTGAAGGATTTTGATCAAAGCTTGGAGCGTCTTGGAGTGTATGGGAATCGATATTTTCAAACAGGTATGTCTTTATGATTCATATTCAATGGCTTCTCTTTTGTGTTCTAGGACAACTATATGGGATTGGAATGAGTTTGATTGAAATCCTAAGTATAATAATACCTATTAGTTGGTATCAGAACCAACTATACAGACCTAGGATCAATAGGGATTGATAGTAAAGACCTGTAAATGAATGATTGAATTGAAAAAGAAAAACTTCTCGAATCTGGATCGAATCAGTCAGAGTTTTCCATCGACAAAATTTTGTCGACCAACAAAACATGTCATGCCATATGTCATTGGAAAGAGCAAGACGAGACGGTTTCGGTGATATAAAAATTATCGATGCAGGAGGCCTGACGCGCCAGCACTAGTCGGTAGTAGCCGCGGGGGAATTAAAAAAAAAGTCTGTACTGGCGGCGCCGATTCGTCACCGACTCGGCAAGAATCGAAAACCCTAGCCTCGACCTCAGCCTAGCCAAGCCAAAAGCAGCCTGGGCAGGCTAACCCGAGTTAGCCCAGCCCGGCCAAGCCAGGTCAGCCAAGGCCCAGGCCCAAGCCAGACCCAAGACAAGATCGCTGGCATACGTGTAGAATAGCACGTGTGACCAGGACCGGACCCGCAAGCCCGATAATTGACCCTAGTATCTTGACCTAAAAACCCATTTATTTGACCCGAAAACCTGTTTGGTTGGACCATGTGAACCAGTGGTTGAACCGTCTGGTTAGACCATGGTTTGTTTTGCATCAGACCGTTTGGTTCGGTCTGGACCAAGATAATTCAAAAGTATTGAAATATTCGGTTTGGTTCAAATCGAACCAAGCTGATCCTGGGTAGACCGAGCCAACCGAATTGACCCAGACCGACCCTGTAAGGCTTATAAGGGTCTATTTGGTTTCTGTTTTTATCAAATGGACGTGAAACAATGATTCTGGGAGCTAGGAAGGTCGGATCGACCTGCGATTTGTTCCGATGGACTCTATTTTTATGCTCTTCAATTTGGTATATATTTTGATACATTTAGATACATTAAAAAACATATTGTTATGAAAAATGTCCTATGTGAACTCACTTTGCAGTGATTTTTACTGATTTTTTCCCTTAAAGTTATTGTACTAAATTGATTGTTGAGTTATGGTGCATGGTTACATGAATGTTTAAACCTATTTAGTTGTGTTAATAAAACATTCATGATATCCCACATGAGCCACAGGTTGGGACTTGTTCATATCATGGTGGAACTTGGTATGACCACCAAAGTGGCAACCTTGTTTCATTATGATGTGTTCAAATTTAGAGACCTGTGTTTGTAAATGCTTCAGTTCGATAGTATTCACCCAAAGATGACATTGTCCAAGTTTATTCAAATTAGGGTTTGTAGTTATTGTGTACGGATTTTGTGGTGACCACTAAAGTGGCACGCTTGGTTCTATATAATATGCTCAAATCTAATATTTGTGTATTTATAAACTACAGCAAGGAAGTACAGTGTTCACCCAAAAGTGACATTAACATAAACTCCCACTTTTATGGATGCAGCAAAGAACATCACTGTCCACCCAGAGGTGGCGTTGTCTAAGATTATAAAGAACAACACTGTCTTCCCAAAGATGGTGTTGTCAAAGAATATAAAGAACTCATGCATATGTTTAAAGGATATTGGCTTTAGGGGTTTCATCCACCCCAAAGGTGGTGAGATTTCTGAGAGTCATTATCCCTACGCAGTTATTACACAACTATCGAGAGGAGCAGTGCACATATTGTCCAAAAGATGTGTGTGTAGTTCGATTGACTTTTCAAAGATATAAATTAGCTTACACATGTTATGTATATATATTCTTGCTAGCTAATTTTATTTGGTATTAATCGTAGACTTACAATTATTTATATTGTAATATAATTGTGGATATGTAATGATTAAATACCTCAAAATGCCTGTCTTTGACAGTCAGTTCTATGAATTAGCATAAAAATTAAAATTAGTCTAGGACTATTTAACCTAGATATACTCAACAAAAAATTGTATTCTGGTTCTTAGAGTGTACAATCCTTAAGATCAAGTAAAACAATGTTCAAATGAGAAACATTGAAAAAGAATATTCCCTATGAAATTCAAAGAAATGTTTGATATTTTAAGAAGGGATGGAGAGATGTTTTATTACTCAAGTCCATCAGTACCAATTTTTTATGATAATAGGTGGTATTGGGAGTATGAGGAAGTATAAGGTAGAGCTGTTAACTATTAATGATAAGCTCAAAGATAAGTGAATATTTGTAGGTTCATTAAAATCTATGTGTGTGATATTTTAGACTTTTTACTTCCTCACAAGAATTGTATAGTCAGATCCTAGTGACATATAGTACTCAAAAATATAATGAATCCTAAAGTGAAAGAACTAAGGATAAAAGTTCAAAGAAAAGAAAAAAAATATGAATGCCAATGTCATAGTGCATGATACATACTTAGACAAAGGCAAGTTGTGAAAGGGGTAGAGAAACCCACATAAAGAAAATATTTTTCTATGGAATAGTTATAAATTTTATGACAAAGAATTGGACATTAAGGAACTGTAAGATAAAATTGATTTAAGTAGAATAAAATTCTTGTAGTGTGTCTCAAAAGGGACATGTGAATAAAGGTTGTAAAGCTAGACAAGCTTAAGTGAAAAAAGAATAAAGATTATGAAACTTCATAGCAAGAATGTGCAATAGATTGGATACTTAAGCATTAATTGTAGTCTGAACCCATAGGAGTCCAAAACCTTTAATTTATTATTTTTAGATTATCTATTTTTAGAAGTTAAAATGTATATTGTTATCTTCCGCCTTGGTCATAAGGGTTTAGGATTATTGTCCAAAGAAAGATTATAAAGAATATATGTGAGAATTAATTAAAGGAAAAAAATAACAAAATTAAGGTAAATGAAGGTTATTCACAACAAGAATTTATTGGACTTGATAGACATCGAGATTTCATCTAGGACTCCTTGTTATAGTTTATTTCATAGGTATTTTTTCAAATAATGAAAAATTAAGATGAAAAAACTTTTATTAAAGAAATTGAAACTATTGGATCTGAATGAAAGAGTTTTGAGAGACCATGTGATACTGATCTATTCTTTGGTAAATTTGAACAATTATTTGTAAAAATCTAAGAATGTATTTGATCCTGTAAGAAAAGAATTGATATTGCAACCTATATTATTAATAGAGTGCCTAGTTAGTCAGTTCCAGTTTAAGTTATCTTCTTGTTTGAGACTGTAGAGTTGACATGGTTTCATAACACTCGTAAGAAAGTAATTTTTTTAGACATTGAGTTGTCATTTTATGGGATATCAAAACAGATCCAAGAAAATTGAAGTTTGATGAAACCACATGGAAATAGGTGTGAAGCCACCAGTTGAGATAACAGAAACGTTACCAGAGTGTAATGAAATGATTATAGAAATATTCATTAAGATCGATGCTTCAGCCATAGTAGCAAAGTCAGATGAGGCAATAAGGAGATATACTAGACCATGTAGATCTATGACTTCATCCAATCACATGTTGTATTTCAAAATAGATGTTTTGATGTTGGACAAGATGAATATCCCAATGATTTTGAGTAAGTTGTTAGTAATGAAATTATTCTTGAATAATTAATGATCATAAAAGATGTGTTGTTGTCTATGAACAATAGCGAGACTTGGGATTTTATGCTTTTGTAGATAAATGGTGTACTCATTGACTCAAAATAGATATATAAGGAAATGTGTGATACTAGTGAGAGAATTGATTGCTATAAAGTAAGACTTGTAGTGAAGTAGAATCACACAAAGAGAAGAGAAAGAGAACTTTAAATTTTTGATGTCTTAATTGTGCATTTTGTTTTGGAGTTGCATCAGATATATGTAAATATCATTTTGATCAAAGAAAATCTGAAAGAAGATGTTGATATGCTTTAATCACAAGGTTTTATAGTAAGGGTAAAGAAGATATATTTTGTAGACTTATAAAGTCAATCTGTAGATTAAACAGGTATCCGAATAAGTTTGATAGGGTTGTATCTTCTTTCAATTTTGTTGAGATTGTCATTAACCATTGTATATATCTATAGGTCAGTAGGAGCATATTCACTTTCTAGTAATGTATGTTGATGGTTAATTTCTGACTGATAGTGACATGGTTTACTAGTTGAAACCATTGTTTCAATGTTTAATAACTTCAAGATGAAGAATGTATGAGTAAGTACCCTTCGATTTAACATTGAGTTTCCTCATGATAGGAAAATTGAAATTCTAGATTTGGCTCAAAGTGTAAACATTGTTCTTGTTTTTGAACTATTTAATATGCATGTATAACCATTAAGTTACGGATGCTTAAATCGGTAAAGGAAACAAATTGATAATGATATTGAGTGTAAGCATCTACAATGCAATAGGAAGCTTGATATATGTTTAAGGTTGTAATTGTTTTATATAGCCTTTTCAATGAGTGTTATGAGACGTTTTCAGTTGGATAATAGTATAGCTTACTGGACAATGAAAAAAAGGAAGATCATGCAGTATATGCAGAAGACCAAAGATTGCATGTTCGTTTATGAAAGTAGTGACACTCTAGACTATTTTGATGTAATTTTAATGTTTGCATTGATGACAGAAAACCAACCTCAAGGTTCATTGTTATGGTGGTAAAGTTTTGTAACTCTATGTAAAAATAACAAATAAGATATCTGGTGTAAGAGTTTCTTTTATGATTTGGAGGTTGTAGACTCTACTTCTAGACTATTGAAATATGTTGTGATAGCGGTTTAGCTATGTTCTTCTCAAAAAATAATAAGAAATATAATATTTCACAGCATAATAGAGATCAAATCTCTTCAAATAAGGAAAATGTCAAAATATTTTATATCGCTATAGATTCTCTGACGAAGGTTTTATCAGTGGAAGTCTTCAAGGGACGATACGTCCAATATAAGAATGGTTGAAAACAATTAATTTTATCAGAGGCTTAAGTGGTCAAAGATCTAAAAATCAGTGGAAGTCTCTAGATATACTTAATCAGTAGGAGACTCTTTATGTTTATACTTGTGTTTTCACATTGCTTACTGTGTTTGATTGTATTGCTCATGGTTTAATGGACACAATTTTTATAACTATGATTTTGTTTACATTAGCATTTATGTTATTGCTATTTGGCATACATAGTTATGTGTTTGACATGTCAAAAATAAATCAGGCTGTATTTAACCAAAGATAAATCAAGGAATATTTAGTCGGACACTAGGCAGTATTTAGCCAAAGGACGAACAAGGTAGTATTCAGCCAGATATATAAGGTAGTATTTAGCCAAGATAAGAAGCGGTATTCAGCCATACAAGTAATGATGGTAAGTCAAAGTGCAGTATTAATCCAAGCTACAGGCGGTTTGCCATGAGAGGATAATATCAAAGAATAAAGGCGGTGCAAGGTATGGTATTATATTTTTGAATTATTTAAATATCATGTTTTAGTTGCCTATAAAGGTTTTCGAGCATGGGAGTTGACTTTCATGCATTATCTCCGTCGATTCATATATTTAGTAGACCTCTGTTGTGGCTGACATAAATTTATACACAATATGTTGAGGTGTATTATTCGTTGTTGCTTACATTGGGAAGCTTGATGAATGTTTTGAAGTTAGTGACAATTTAGTTTGTTGGATTTCGTAGCCACACTGGTTGACGATGGTTTTGTAATTAATATAGTCAAAGTGGGAGATTGTTAGATTTATGAGGGCTTAATTAATTACTTAAACTAATCAATTCAGTAAGAGTCCAATGAAAACGATAGAACCAATTTGGTTTGGTTCGTCACATGATATGAGATATGTTTAGTAACCCTAATTCTATTGTGGGAAGGGTTTTAGGGTTACAACAGTATTCTATAAATATTGGGTTAGAGTCCCCACAACCACAGTTAATTAGTTCTCTCTGCACCCATTAATAAGAAACGTTAAGATATCCTCTAGAGGCTGTGGAAGACTGTAGCTGAAGAATTTCGATCAAAGCTTGGAGTGTCTTGGAATGTATGAGAATCGATCTCTTTAAATATGTATGTCTTTATAATTCATATTTAATGAATTCTCTATTATGTTCTAGGATAACTATATAAAATTAAAATGAATTTGATTGAAGTATAATAATATCTAACAAAAGTTGGGTTTTATCTTTACTTTTTGGTGAGAAAGAAGATGCAGTTTCTCCTTCTTCTTGGAGAAGAATGAGGTTCGAAAAAGGGGAAAGAATTGGCCACGTGAAAGAGGTTTTTCCTCTTATTTCTTTTTTTGTTTTTCTTGGTGACAGTGCACTTGTAACACTTCCCAAAAGGAATTCCTATGGAGTACTTTTTTAAAAAGTAAGTAGGTGAGGCCCAAGGAGTTTTTAAGAAAAAACAAAGTGGGGAATCCCATTGAATCCTTTTTCAAAAAAAAACAAAGTGGGTAAGTGTTTTATGTCACGGTTTTTTATGAACTCAAAATTTGAATACAAAGGAAGAGGGAAGTGTGTGTACGGGATGAAAAAAATGAGAGGACAAAGAATGGGTATTTACCGTGGGTGCTTGGTGTGTGTATATGAGTTTACACAAAGTATTTGGAGTGCTAAACTGACTAGCTTGTCGTGGATAGGAGATCCAAACGATATTTTGGTAATTTTATTTAAAATAATATTTAAGATATAATATAGAATATCAAATAATGGTATTGGATACAGGTAGTGGAAGTAGAATATAGAATAAGCCAAGTTTATTACAATGGGGATAAGTGGGGCATTAATTAAATATTTTGATATATATATATATATATATATATATATATATATATATATATATATATATATATTTAAGTTGTTTATGTGTAAATGAATAAGATAGTACCCAAGTAATTTATTTGTTAATAGTTAATTGTATTGTCACTTTTGAGATTTATAATTTATTTTTATAACCATAAGGTAAAGATACCTATAAGTCATGAGATCAAGTCTCATGGGGAGTAAGATTTGAGATAATTTTATTTTATAAATGTTATTGTATGGGTCCCGCCATATGTGATTGAACACTATTAGTAGAGCTCACTTGAAGATTAAATTTTAAATGGTATGGACTGTTGTAATTATGATGTGGTTAAGAGTATTTTTGATCCCTAAATAATAAGGGTACCATAATCTTAAGAGGATGAGTGTATGCATGTGTTTAGAATAGAGTCTCAAGAGGGTGTGATGCTCCACCCTAAATGTATGGAAAGCTCAATCATCAATGGAGGTTTTGTAGGGGTAGTATGGGATTTTCATAAAATGGGGATTTAGTAAAAAAATAGACAAATGAATTAAACGGATTCAAATCGTCTCATTCCTGAGATTCGGGAGGCGTGGCGGCAACTCCACTAGATGGTCGCCACGTGGGAGTCGGATTCATACGACCCCTCCGTTCAAGCCGACACTCTCTTGTCAGCTCGGCTTGTCGGCTCGAACAGAGGGGTCGGATTCATCCGACCCCCAATGGCGACCATCCAATGGGGTCGCCGCCACGCCTCCTGAATTTCAGGGATGAGACGATTTGGATCCGAATTAAACCATATGTTGTCAGGAGCTGGACGTTTCAGCTCCTTTGGGTTGAGCTAAAACCTTGAGAGAGGGTGAGAGGGCTCTTCTTGGTCTCTTTGAGTGGAGATAGAAATTTTTTAAGGGTTATTGGTGGTCTTTGATGGTTGAGGATGGTTTGGAGTGAAGGACTTTGAGTTGGGGATGCTGGATTTCGGATTCAAAGCTGGAGAATGAACACCTAGAAGTTTCGTTTAGGGCTGGTTCTATTGTGTGAAAGGTTGGAGAAGAAGAAACGAATTTCAGCTCGAGGAAAAGTTGGGCAAGCATTAAGTTAATTCTTGAGGTAAGTTTCAACACTTTGGATGTGGGAATGAATGGGTTACATGTTGATTTTATTTTGTGAATGTGTGAGTTCAGATTTGACCATGCTTTTAAAGGAAGAAGATGATAAACAGTAAACCTGTTCATCATGTTTTTCTTGCTTGCATTTGGGTTAGATGACCAATGCATTACTTTATTTTGGGGAAAAGTTGTCATGATTAAACTCAGATATGAAATTAGCACTATCATGATAAATAAATAGTTCTTGAACATTCTAATGTAGTGTTGTTAGCTGGGAAGTTCAAGAAAGAAAAAAAAAAAAAAACATGTTGCAGAAATTTTATTTTATGAATATTGTCAAGATTATGCCATGGTTGGTTAATGGTTGTAGTAAGGATTTAATATTTGCTTGGAAAATGATTAAAGGTGTTTAGTCTTGTTCTACAAGCCTGGCAGATGTTTTTGAGATGATCACAGCCCAAAGGGTTGAGAATCAAGGGCACACTGAAACAATAGAGAGGGGTGGGCAGTTTTGCTGCCAGCAAGGTGTTTGACAAAATGCCTGATCAGCAGTCACCACTCTTTTGGGTGATTTTTGATTGGTTTTCCTTGGGGTTTTTCCCTAGAGCCACACTTAAGTGTATAGGGGTGATAATGGGCCACTTTCATATAATTTTTTTCTCAAATAATTGATTCATTGATACCTTTGTCAAGGTCATGCTCCTTGTTAAGTAGTAGGTGTGGTCAAGCACTACTTTGGTTGAGGGACCTTTAAAGAAAGCCTTTTTAGGGAGCTGGGAAGTGCATGGAAAACCTTCTGAGGTCTGAGTAGAAGGCAGAAGTAATGGTGGAGCATTCATTTGAGTTGAGAATAGGAAATGAACCTTGTTTAAGTGATGTTTTCCATGCTTGCTTCTAGGAAAGAAGATTTCTTTAAGTTGAGTTTGTTGGCAGCTCAAGTTCAGTTTATAAGAGGATTTGGAACCTCAGGTAAGGAACAAACTCTTGCTGGCCTTAGTGCTAACTGATGGTTCTTTTCACTTGAAGATTTAAATGAATTAAATTCATGTCATTGTAGGTTGTAAATTCTAGTATATTGCTGTTTTCTTTTTGAACTTCAAGAAGCACTAAGAATTTATTATCGGATAGTCAAGGTGAGGGAACTCTTCCCTTGTAGCAGGATATTAATATATAGTGCATGTGCTAATAAATTCAATAAATGCATGGATAGTTGCTATCTTAAGTATTGATTGAGGAAATGTATTGTTAGATAAGGTGCTAAGTGGCAATATGTGTGTTATATTTTCAGTTTTACGATCATGAGGTGCTATGCCTAAAGGGACCATATTTTGCGGATTGGAAAGCATGGTTAAATTATGCATATGAGGTGCAAGAAGTTATAAGCTCTATTAGAGCATACTATTAACATGACCAAGTTGATAATTTTCTTAGAAGTATGTAATGAAGTTTGTTATTATGTGATAAACGGGACTGCTGTGCTAAGATGTGAGAAATGAACTGCTGTAATTTATTTAGGAATGAAAGAACGATGTTTTCCATTGTTTTAAGCTAATTAAGTAATAATGGCTTGTTGTTAAATGCTATAAAGCCTTGTTTAGACTTGTTTTGGGGACGAAGTTATAAACTAAGGCATATAGACGAAGTCAAGTCAACCAATATCTACAATGGACAGTTGTAAAATCTATATGAACAGCAAAGATAAGAATTGTGTTATAAAGGTAAAGTTGAGTTTTTCATTGTTTAAATGGACTGCTATAAGTCTTTATGGATAGCAAGGACATACACTAGGATATAAAGAAAAACGTCATGTTGTTCCATGTCTTTAAGGAGCCGTTGTAAGTCTATATGGACAGCAAGGTTAAGTACGATGATATAAAGGTAAAGGTAAGTGTTTCATTGTCGCCAATGGACTGTTATGAGTCTTTATAAACAACAAGGTCATGCACTAAGACATAAAGGAAAAGTCATGTTGTTCCATGTCTATAATATACCGTTATAAGTTATATGGATATCAAGGAATGATTGTAAATAGAAAAAAAAGGGATTAGTATATGAACTATGTAAGAATAGTATTGCAGCTATGAATATGCAAGGTCATGTCATTTAATGCTTAGAACAGACTGTCATAAACTTATATGGACAGCAAGGTATGAATATGGACAGCAATGAAAGGAACTTAGTATATAAACTAAGTAAGAAAAGAAATACATAGATATGATATCATCAAGCAAAGAATAATAGGGGTACACCTAGACAAGACTCATAGCTTAAGCCGGTGAGCCGGTGTACCACACTAATATGAAAGATAAACAAGTGACAAGATATGGAAGCATCCGGTGAGTCAAATAAGTGGCAAGATACGGAAGCCTTCGGTGAGCCAAACAAGTGATGAGATACGGAAGCATTCGGTGAGTCAAATAAGTAGGAAGATATGGAAGCATCTAATGAGCCAAACAAGTGAAAAGATACGGAAGCATCCGGTGAGTCAAACAAGTGACAAGAAATGGAAGCATCCGTTGAGTCCTGATATGTTAGTAAATAGACAAGTCATGAAAGGAAATAGTAGACTATAAAGAAAACAATATGTAAGTCCAATCATATTAGAAAATTGTCAAGTCTACAGTGAGGCAAGAAGTGGGTACATCCATTGAGCTTAAGTCAGTAGCTTATAGTCAAGTCAAGTAAGAACAGTGAAAGCAAGACAAGTATAAAACAAGTGAAACTCAGTGTTAAAACAAGCTAAGGACAGCCAAGACATGAATATGTGTAAGACAAGTATAAAACGTGTGAATCAGTGTTAAGGTAAGCTAAGAACAGGCATGACGTGAACATGTGCAAGCAAGGTACGATGGCGAGATACAATAACCCAACAGGAGGTGACATCCGATGAGTAAAGGAACAAAGACAAGATACGGTAGCCCAAGCAGGGGTGACACCTGGTGAGTCTAAGCTCCAAGACAAGATATGGTAGCCTAAGCAAGGGGTGAAATCCGGTGAGCCTAAATACATTGTTAAGACAACA
This sequence comes from Protea cynaroides, assembly GCA_028583415.1. Taxonomy (NCBI): domain Eukaryota; kingdom Viridiplantae; phylum Streptophyta; class Magnoliopsida; order Proteales; family Proteaceae; genus Protea; species Protea cynaroides. The sequence continues at coordinate 20,168,149 of CM053267.1, read as the reverse complement.
GTTACAAGTACCAAGCTAAAGGCCAGTACACCGAATAACAAGAGAAGAAAGAATAAGAGATAGAAAAATAAGTCAAAGACCATGTAAGGAAAAGCAGAGTTCATAATTACTTGAAGTTATGAATCATTTGTAAGCTATGCAAGTACAAATGCTATGTAATGTTATTCTATAAGATCAAGTATATGAGTGATTAATGAACCTTATGATATACTAAGATAATGTATGATGAATTATGGCTATTGCAAGTAAGACAAGTATAAGTTATGTTATGTAAGTATGATGTTATATGCTTAATTGTGATTGCTTTCATATATTCTTGTCAGGATAGTTTTCTACTCATTGAGCTTTGGCTCACCCAAGTTGATGATCATGTTTTATAGATAAACAAAGTGGAGGCAAGGATGAGCTGGTTAGCAGATGAAAGTTTAAGTGGGGAAATGATTACCCTTTGGCACACAATTGAATGTTTAATTAGGAGATTTGTTTATTCATGTATTTTTAATTAGTAAAATTTTGTAAAGGTTTAAATCCAACCGCCAAATGTTAAAGTTTGTATAAGTTTAAGACTTCCACTGTTATTATGTCAAAGTGATGTTATGAATGAATGGTTTATATTATGAAAAAAAAAATTCTAGATTTTCTAAGCAAGTTTCCACTCATGGTGGGTTATTTATGTCTGGACCACCAATCCGAACCCACTCCTGGGAAGACAGTTACACAAGCATTTTGTGTAGCTTAAGAAAGGTAGAGCGGAGGCACTGAACCTAGTGTTCCTAAGGTTTTCGATGGATTCAGAGAGATTCTGTGTCGTTCGTATCCATCGGGAAGTCTTGTGCAAGATCAACGGTGATTAAGTTCTTTGAAGTCAATGGCAAGTACAAAGGGTAAAGATCTAACTAATCAGATGGCAGTAAGGGTTCAAACTTCTTCATAAAATCTTTCAATGGCCATAATAATTTTATTTTATGGCAACAACGAGTGAAGAATATGCTTACGCAGGAGGAGATAATAAAGGCTCTTAAGAAAAAATCAGATAAACTGGAAAATACGAATGATGATGAGTTGTTAAAGTTAAGGGATTTAGCAAATAACACGATCCAATTGTATTTTGCGGATAACACTCTTCGTGAGCTCTTTGGGTTGGCAGATCAAGAGGAAGTCTGGGTTAAGTTGGACAGCAGGTACAATCCAAATTGTTGACAAATTAGTTATTTTAAAAAAAATAGTTGCATGGCGTAAAGTTATGAGAGGGAATGAAATTTGAATAATACATTGATGAGTTCAATAGAATTCTGATGGAATTGTCTACTATTGATGTGAAGATTGAAGAGGAGTACAATGTACTTTTCTTGTTAACTTAACTACCTCCCTCATTCTGTCACATTGTGACTGCATTGTTGCTCAGTAAGGATATTCTCAAACTTGATGATATTATTGTAAAACTTGCATCCAGAAAACCCAGCCTGACTCGGATTTTTGTTGTGCTAGGGGTTTTCCACCGTCAATCGAATGGGTTCCCGAGTCATTAACAAAGAACTTGGTTGCACCAATGGTGGACCAAACCAGAAATGAAATAAAAGTTACAATTAAGTCCTTCGATCCTGGCGTCGGTAGCTAGAGATGGTCGGGAAATCCGAGCCAGTAAGATCCGGCCAGCTCTGATCGGACAAGGTATATAACCTGTCCCTGGGAATGGACTAAGTTGAATCGACTCCAGGGCGGTTAGGAATATTCCTTTAGCCTTGAAAGACTCATTAGAGTCCCATTTCATGTGTAACTGCCTTCCTCTAGGAAGTAGGAATTCCTAATTTATCTCAACCTCCTTGCCACATGGCCTTCCTCTATCGTCCCCCACTTCTGGTAGAATCCTTCTTTAAGAAGGAGACTTGGGAGATGAACCCTACTAGACCTCTCTCTCCTAAGGATGTAATTTTCATTATAAAACCTCTGATGTGTTCTCAGAGAGAGAGAGAGTGTTGTTGGAAGAGAGGAAAGTGGAAGGAAGAAGGAAGAGAAGGAGAGAAGGAGCCTGTAAGAGCCGTTAGCATTGTTGAGCTCTCATTGCTGGTAATACCTTGTATCTTACGCTATAGGAACTTTATTTAACGGAACCCTTGTAGTTAATTATTGTTAAATAGTATAATGGTAGACGAACATGAAAATCCATTAATGGTAATTAGTAATGGGTAATAGAAGTAAGAATAATTTCATGGAACCTAAATAATGTCGATGCATTATGCTACCATTGAAACCCATAGACCAAGTACTAGGGGGAAACCTCTTGCTAAGGGTAATGGTGGCGTATCTTGTCGTGAGGCTAATACCGAAGTCTCTGTCAAAGGGAATGTCAGGAATTCCAGAAGGAGCAGCTTGAAAGCAGGGCCGGATGGTACCTCGGATGCGAAATCCAAGTGTCCAGCCAGGCCAAGCTGCGTAGGCCAACCTTTTTGGTAGAGTCCGGACATTACACCGGATGATGGACCCTAAGAAACGGCCTAATGATCGGGTAATTTCAGTAGGTCACTGGAAGTGATTGGACGTAGCTACGGTTGTTGAAACTATTCCGACTGATGCCAACCCTTGGTAGAAGGTTCAGATCTCAGTTGGATGCTATGCCGGTCACAATATGTGCGATCGAAGCATCGATCGGTTAAACCCAAACTGCCATAATTTGATAATAAATGATGTAGAATCTGTAACCAATAATTCCACACTCTACATAGGTGTAGAGCACACCCGAAACATTGATTATTCTAGCTTGGGTAATCGCAATTACGAGATTTCAGGTGAGGAACAGAACCTTGACCTAATTTTGGTGTGTTTTGATATATGTTGATGTTGATGCTGCATGCTTGTGCTTATAACATATCATCCAATAACTGCCTTTTGCATGCATTGCATCAATACTATGATTGACTATGGTTGTATGTGTGGGTGCTTAGTAGGCAGTGGTGAAAGGGTCAAGGACTGCTGGATCCGACCTGCTGAACTAATTATCATGTATTGTCCAATATCTTAGGGGAGGACAGCATCATTGGGGGGGAGAGTACATAGGATGTCATATAGGACTGGTTAGTGACAGAACCCATATGTGTAACCTTGGCCAGTAAGGGTTGGCAATGTTTGTTGGAACGTGATGCAGTCCAACTACGAAGATCGGCCCGCATCAAAGCCTAAGCTTACAAAGCCCATTTGGCCCAAGACCAAGGTATGAACCAAGCTACAAAAGAACCAATGAACCTGGCCCTTGCTCCTTAAAACCAGCCCCCTTTTTGGTGACCTTTCAAGTCTTTAGTAGATAATGAGGTGGCCTTTTCTATTCAATATTTCTAGAGTCTTCTCTACATTGGAGCTTGCATCAAGACATTGAACCTAACATCAATACCTTGGACCTTTACTCAAGACATTGGAGCTTGCATCAAGACATTGAACCTAACATCAATACCTTGGACCTTGAATCAAGACTTTGGAACTTGCATCAATGCTCATTGGAGTAACCCCTTGCATTGGAAGAGTTTATTTTTCTATTGTGGATTTAAAGATATGATTGTCTTTTTATTTTCTCTATTATGCCTATAAAAGGCCACCAAAGTAGTTTGTATTGTAGAGACAATTGGAAGTGATTCTTATGAATGAAATTTGCCTAAGTGCAATTCTTGAACCTAGAAGAGTTCTCCCTTGAAACCTTGAAGAAGTTTCATTCCATCCTAGAAGAGTTGGAATTTTATTCTTCACCTACATCCTTGAAGAGTTGTAGGCCACCTTTGGAGTTGATTTACATCCTAGAAGAGAAGTAAGTCACCCCACCTTTACTTCCATCAATTATATCCTTTTCTTTCTTTACCTTTAACAAAATTCAAAATCCATTTCTGCACTTCACCTCCCTTTTGATTCCTTTGATTTGGTATAAGTCCACTCTCCCGATCCATTAGTTCCATAAGCCCAAAATTGGCTTACATCATTTGGTATCAGAGCAAAGGAGGAGAGATATTATGGGTCCAAAATTTCGAGGTGGTCGAGGTAGTCTAAGTGGCCGAGGTAGTCGCACTACCACCATCAATGATGATGCATTAACACAAGCCTTACAAATACAACAACAAATGCAAGAACAAATTCAAAACCTTACTCTTGAGGTTCAGAGACTACGAGATAGTAACAATCCATCAAATTCAAGAGAAGATAGATCGGATGATTCCTTATCAGAAGGATCCGAACCCATAACAAGAGGGTTTCGTCCACACTACCCTCAAGGAGGTCGAGAACGGGACTGGGAAAAAGAAGTCCATAGGGATATTCCGGAGTTTTCGTGTCTCGATCCTCCCGATGAAATTCTTGATTGGCTAACTCTTGTAAATGAAGTTTTTGAGCATAGAAATGTCCCGGACAATCGTCGGGTTGGCATCATCTCCATGCGCCTTCGAGGCAAGGCCATCGCTTGGTGGCGACGTGAGAAGCAAACACGTCAATCCATTGGCAAAGCTCCCATTACTTCATGGAGAAAGATGGAAGATAAGATGAAAAAATACTTCCTTCCCAAGGGATATAAGAGAGAGCTCTATCAACGGTACCAAAATTTGAGGCAAGGTACACGCACGGTAGACCAATACACCAATGAGTTCAATGAGTTGGTGATTCGTAACAACATCATAGATCCGGAAGATGTACTTGTGAACAAATATTTGAATGGGCTCCAATCTTACATTCAAGAGGCCCTTGAAGTCCTTGACATTTGGGATGTGGGAGATGCACATCAAAGAGCCCTTAAGGTGGAACGTTCTCGAGGTCGGAAACAACAATCTACTTTCACCTCCAATCGATCAAATTGGAATCCGGTGAGTACTACTAAACCAAGTAATTCTTTAGACCATTCCTCTAACATGGAAAAGTTGTCTACTCAACCAAATGTTACTAATCCTACCACCCAAACCGGTTCAAGTTCCTCTGTCGGTACAAAATGTTATTCTTGTGGAGAAATTGGCCACCGAGCAAGTAATTGTCAAAATTTTAAAAACTTTCATAAGGGTAAAGGTGCCTTGTTGGGTTTTGAGGACCAAGAAAATGAATTCGATGCTGAGGATGTCGATAATGATGATCTTTTAGAGGAAGATCATAAAGAAGATGGAGAAGTGCTCCATGCTGATACCGGAGAACTCCTCATGATGAGAAAGATATTTCTCACCCCAAAGCAAGAAAATGGAGACCGATGGTTACGCAACAATATCTTCCACACAGCATGTACCATTTTCGGTAAGGTATGCCAACTCATCATTGATTCTGGATGTTGTGAGAATGTAATTTCAGAAGAGGCGACTCAAAAGTTGAAATTGGACTTGAAAGAACATCCTACACCATACAAAATGTCTTGGCTAAAGCGCGGTAGTGAGGTAACCATTTCCAAACGATGTCTTGTTCATCTTTCCATTGCATCTACATATTATGATAAAATATGGTGTGATGTATTACCCATGGATGCTAGTCACATCATTCTTGGTCGTCCTTGGCAATTTGATCGGAGAACTACTCATGATGGGAGGAATAACACTTATTCTTTTGAATTTGATAAAAAAAGAATTATTTTGGCACCTAGCAAGGAGCCTTTCAAATCTCCAATGATGGGAAATTCTCCAACCCCAAATTTGCTCACAATAAAGGATGTAAAGGGTGCTATGGAAGGCGTAGATGTTGTGTATATAATGCTAAACAAATCGGAGTATGATGTACAAATGTCAATCATCCCAGACCAAGTGAAACCACTATTAAGTGAGTTTCAAGATGTATTTCCATTCGACCTACCCTCAAGTCTCCCTCCAATGAGAGAAATTCAGCATCAACTTGATTTGATACCTGGTGCACCTCTTCCCCATCTACCTCATTACCGGATGAGTCCAACCGAACATGCCGAGTTGCAACGGCAAGTTACAGAACTCTTATCTAAAGGGTTCATTCGAGAAAGCCTTAGTCCTTGTGCTGTGCCTGCACTCTTAGTGCCAAAAAAGAATGGAACATGGAGGATGTGTGTTGATAGCCGAGCCATCAACAAGATCACGGTCAAGTACCGTTTTCCCATTCCCCGCCTTGATGATCTCTTGGACAATCTATCTGGCTCTACCATTTTCTCAAAGCTTGATTTGAAAAGTGGTTATCATCAAATCCGAATCAGACCGGGAGATGAATGGAAGACGGCTTTCAAGACCAAAGATGGACTATTTGAATGGCTAGTCATGCCATTTGGATTGTCAAATGCCCCATCCACTTTCATGAGGTTTATGAACCAAATCTTGAAGCCTTACCTTGGAAGATTTGTTGTGGTTTACTTTGATGATATTCTTATTTATAGTAAGACTACTAATGAGCATTTGCAGCACCTCCAAGAAGTGTTACTTACCCTAAGGAAGGAGAGTCTCTATGCAGCCCTTGACAAGTGCTACTTCATGGTGGAGGAAATTCTCTTCTTAGGTTTCAACATCTCCCAGGATGGCATCTCTGTTGATAATGCAAAGATTAAAGTAATTCAAGAATGGTCAACTCCAACCAATGTTCATGATGTTCGAAGCTTCCATGGATTGGCATCATTTTATCGGCGATTCATTGCCCATTTCAGTTCTTTAGCAGCCCCACTCACTTCTTGCATAAAAAAAGGAGTCTTCGAATGGTCCAATGAAGCCCAACGAAGTTTTGAGCAACTCAAAGAAAAGTTAAGCACTGCCCCGGTTTTAGCTCTTCCAAATTTTGATCTTATTTTTGAAGTGCATTGTGATGCTTCGGGAACCGGCATTGGAGGAGTCTTGAGTCAAGGAGGACGTCCCGTCGCTTTCTTTAGCGAAAAATTGAATGGTGCTAAGCTCCGTTATAGTACTTACGATTTAGAGTTTTATGCTCTCTTTCGTACCCTTGAGTATTGGAGGCCATATTTGATTCATAGGGAGTTTATTTTGTACACTGATCATGAAGCTCTAAAGTACATTTCAGGTCAACAAAAGCTCAATTCTCGAAGAGCAAAATGGGCGGAGTATCTTCAAGAATTCAACTTCCATATCAAGTACAAGGCCGGTGTTCAAAATCGAGTTGCCGATGCTCTTAGTCGCAAGAAGGGTTTGCTCTCTATGATGCGTAGTACTGTACTTGGCTTTGAATCTTTTCAAGAACTTTATGAAGAGGATGAATACTTCTCCAAACTCCTCTCAGATGCAAAAGACAAGGTCCTTGTCGATTTTACTTTTTGTGATGGTTTCCTTTTCAAAGGAAATCGCTTATGCATTCCAAATTGTTCCTTACGGCAAAAGGTGATTGAAGAGATACATAACGGAGGACACTTTGGGAGAGACAAGACACTACACTTAGTTGCGACTAAGTACTTTTGGCCCCACCTCAAGAAAGATGTGCACCGTCATGTGATGAAGTGTCGAAAATGCCAAGTGAGAAAGGGACAAAACACCAATGCAGGCCTCTACTTACCCTTATCCATACCACAAGCTCCTTGGGAAGACATATTTATGGATTTTATCCTTGGATTGCCACGCACACTTCGAGGTATGGATTCAATTTTTGTGGTGGTTGATAGATTATCAAAGATGGCCCACTTCATTCCTTGTCGCAAAACAATGGATGCATCCCGTATCGCCGATCTTTTCTTTAAAGAAGTTTACAAATTGCATGGTCTCCCTAAGACTATCACTTCTGATCGAGATACGAAATTCCTTAGTCATTTTTGGCGACAACTTTGGAAAAATATTGACACCAAACTGCAGTTTAGTACGGTGTTCCACTCTCAAACCGATGGCCAAACTGAAGTAGTCAACCGATCTTTGGGAAACTTGTTGTGGACCTTGATCGATGACAACCCCCGCTCTTGGGAAAATCGGTTATCACTTGGTGAGTTTGCCTTTAATTGTTCGGTGAATCGAACTACAGGTTATAGTCCATTTGTCATTGTTTATGGGAGACAACCCAAGTCGGCACTTGACCTCTCACCCATTCCATTTCCGGAAAAATCAATTGGCAAAGTTGATGATATTGTTTCGAAATGAGACAAATCCATGAAAGTGTGTATCAAAAGCTTCAAGACAAGACAAAGCTCTACAAGAAGGCCTTTGATAAGCGGCGCCGTGAGGTAATCTATGAACCCGGTGATTATGTTTGGGCTTACTTGCCACCAGAACGACATCCAGTTGGAAGCTATAACAAACTTAGTGCTCGAAAGATTGGACCTCTTGAAGTTCTTGCTCGCATCAATCCCAATGCATATCAGCTCAAGCTTCCACCCCATATGAAGATTCATGATGTTTTCAATGTGCGTCATTTAACACCATTTATGGGTGATTCTACCAATGAAGAAGACTTGAATTCTGAGACGAATTCTTTCCCACAAGGGGGGAATGATGCAGTCCAACTACGAAGATCGGCCCGCATCAAAGCCCAAGCTTACAAAGCCCATTTGGCCCAAGACCAAGGTATGAACCAAGCTACAAAAGAACCAATGAACCTGGCCCTTGCTCCTTAAAACCAGCCCCCTTTTTGGTGACCTTTCAAGTCTTTAGTGGATAATGAGGTGGCCTTTTCTATTCAATATTTCTAGAGTCTTCTCTACATTGGAGCTTGCATCAAGACATTGAACCTAACATCAATACCTTGGACCTTTACTCAAGACATTGGAGCTTGCATCAAGACATTGAACCTAACATCAATACCTTGGACCTTGAATCAAGACTTTGGAACTTGCATCAATGCTCATTGGAGTAACCCCTTGCATTGGAAGAGTTTATTTTTCTATTGTGGATTTAAAGATATGATTGTCTTTTTATTTTCTCTATTATGCCTATAAAAGGCCACCAAAGTAGTTTGTATTGTAGAGACAATTGGAAGTGATTCTTATGAATGAAATTTGCCTAAGTGCAATTCTTGAACCTAGAAGAGTTCTCCCTTGAAACCTTGAAGAAGTTTCATTCCATCCTAGAAGAGTTGGAATTTTATTCTTCACCTACATCCTTGAAGAGTTGTAAGCCACCTTTGGAGTTGATTTACATCCTAGAAGAGAAGTAAGTCACCCCACCTTTACTTCCATCAATTATATCCTTTTCTTTCTTTACCTTTAACAAAATTCAAAATCCATTTCTGCACTTCACCTCCCTTTTGATTCCTTTGATTTGGTATAAGTCCACTCTCCCGATCCATTAGTTCCATAAGCCCAAAATTGGCTTACATCAGAACGTCATTGGCCAGACTTGTTGCTCGATCACCATTCTAATTGGGATGTAGCGTGGCTTTACCAGGGCTATTGGAGTAGGTTGGTAAGTATCCAAACACTCCTACGCATGACGGTTATGGTTAGCTTTGGGGAAGTGTGGTTAGGCCTTACCATAACATACTTAACATACATTATATCTAACTCTTGTTGTGTGCATAAATCTACCCATTCATGATTGCTTGCCTGTCTGTTTCTCACGAGCTCAAGTTAGAGAGCTCACCCTTGTGATCGCCACTATTTTTAGTTGTGCTTGTAGATATTACGAAGAAGGAACGTGTAGGTGTTCCAACCATTCTAGATGCAGAGAACACTGGAGAAGTAACCATGGAAACAACAGGACAAGCGGTGGACTATGATCATGATGGAGAAGTGCTGGAATAGAAGACCAATTGAAGATTTTTGTTTCATTATTAAACAATAGTTTATAGTATCTTATGCATTATTAGTGTACAGTGCCCAATATCATAGGACTAAGTAGACATGTCTTTCTTTGATTGATTTGAGACCAAGAATAACAATTGAACAATGTCACCTACTTATTTACTTAATTTAATATTAGTAGTGCTCAATTTACTTAATATGTTTCCTATACTAATTTCTCTGATATGGTATCATGATATGGATGGTGGTTTGATCTCGGTACCTACTTAGCATGTATCCTAGGTTGGACTAAATGATTGGGTGGTTCAGTCACCTGCCGAAACTTTACATATCGTAAATTCAGGGTGTGACAATTATTGTTGTTGATGAATGAAACACAATTGAAAAATAGTGGTAAGGGGATGTTAGAGTAGACTAATGCCTTGGTTACAGATGGTGATAAGGGAAGAGGTAGATCAAATTAGAGATGGAAAAAATTTGGCAATAATAGGGGTTACTCCAAGTCAAAAGGTCATAGAATAACTTGTTATTATTCCAAAGAGGAAGGTCATATGAAGAGGAATTGTCCAAAGCATGAGAAGAATATAAAAGAGAAGGAGAGTGAAGAAAAATAATCTATTGGTGGCATCATGGAAGGGCCTTAGAGTGATAGAGTTGTTTATCTCACTACTTCATCATGTATGGGATTTCAATTTAGATCTGGTTTTCTCATTTCATATATGTTCAGTTAGGGAGCAATTTACTATATATCATGATGTGATAATGGTACAATCATAATGGCAAATGATGCTGAAAGCAAAGTTGTTAGGATTGAGATTGTACGGATTCACATGTTTGATGAAAATGTACGAACTGTGATTGGGGTTAGACATGTACCAGATCTAAGGAAGGATCTGATTTCATTGGAAACACTATATTCAAGAGGTTATAGGAGCTCATCTAAAGGTGGATTTCTCAAGGTTACTAAAGGGGCCATGGTTCTTATGTAGGTTCAAATGGTTGGTAATCTGCATAGACTTGTAGGGAGTATTAAAATAGGTGGAGCTGCTATTAAGACTCAGGCAAGGGGTACAAATGGAAGACAAAGATTGCAGGGAGTTCAGGTTTTGAACAAGTGTAGATTTGGTAAGAAAAAAGTTTCTTTCATTTCAATTCTTTTGAGTAGAAGTGATCTGTCTGATCGTGTTGTAGTAGTGAGAAAGGTAGAGTTACATCACATTGTGCGGTGGTGAGCTGTACAGGACACCTGGGCGGGATGTAGGCTATGTCGGTTTGGGTGTGGTGGCTTGACAGAGACAATGGAGGAGTATAAGGAATCAATATGAATACAAGTTTTCTTCAGAGTGGCTCGTAGAATCCAAGCTAAGGTATAGATTGTTAGGGTCGTGTCTTGTATTTTATGGGCTCCATGCAATTATTGGACTTGTATATGTTATTCGGGTTGGGCTTGGGACCATTACATGTACAAGGGGAATATTGTAATTGTAAAACCTGCACCCAAAAAATCCGGCCTAACTCGGATTTTCTTACCGTGCCAGGGTTTTCCACCGCTGACAAATCCGACCTAATGACGACTCGAAGACCAACTTGAACCAGGTACAAACCCTCTCAACAAATATGTTGAAATTCTATATTAAGTGCTCTTAAAACTAGGCACCTATCGCAACTACCGATCGGTGGAACCCATAACAATCCAGCCGGATGCTGCGATCAGTAAGGCTAGAAAAGCCTGCCCAAAATGTAAGTTTCAAAACTTCATTACAAGGTCGAGTGGGAATATTCCTTGGACTTAGGGACGACCCTAATGGGTCCTACCTCACTTCTAATTGATTTAGAGTTGGTGGAGGGAGTAGAGAAACTATGGGACTTCCCAGTTTGCCACTTGGCAGTCCCTTGTAGTCTCCAACCCTCTAAGGAGTTCTACCCTAAGAGGGAGACTCCAAATTCATCTACGTCTCCTCAAACTCTCTCTCTCTCTCTCAGAGTACGTATTTACGACCCAAAGTTCTGGCACGTTCTTAGAGAGAAGAGAGTTGAAGAAGGAAGAAGGAGGCTAGAAGGAGATACAACCTTGGGAAATCACCGGCGAGTTTTGATACCATCAACTGTAAGTTCGAAACCGCTGTAAGTAAACCCTATACTACCTTGTATTCAGTTAGAATGGTGAAAGAGTACCAACCGTTAATGGAGCTACTATCCATTGATGGTTGAAAATCGAAGGAGATCCATCAAATTCGACTCCAGGTTATACCTCGAGTCTCTACCTTATGAGAATCAATATAATAAACCCTAGTCTAGGTGATGTATCGGTTATTGACCTCACAAAACCTAGAATAGAATTGGAAATTTCATATATATGTCCAGCCAAAGGGTTCAACAATGGAGTTCCATAACAGAAGTCTATTGTTGGAATCTGGAAAGGACTCCAGGAGGCAAGATTCGTGCATCTGGATGGGCTAAATCCCCAAACTAACCTTTCGGGGAAGGTCTGGTCTCGACTACCGGTCTCAATATACGCAATCGAAACTGCGACCTGATGCTTTCAGGAAGCCTCTGAAATATAACCGGCCTCGACAACTGGTCGCACCACCTGCAGCAGCTGGATGTACAACTGGTTGGAAACATAATGGTTCCCAAGAGCAACAGGCAGCGATACCGGTCTCGACCAGTCGCAACCGGATGTTGCAATCGATTGGTCCCAGGAAATCCTGTACCAAGCTGATTTTAACACACATTGTATCTAATGATTCACTTATACACCAGGTGACTCGTGCATAACCAAGAGTAACCCCTTTTTATTGGGAATAGCAATAATCTTCATATCTTAGATGAGGAAACTGATGCAGTCCAAGGACCAGCCAGTAGTGGATCAGCCCAAGGATGTGTCAACATGGGCCCAACCCACACTGTTCACGTGAACACTGTTCACGCGGTACTGTTCACGTGAACACTGTTCACGTGAACAGTACCAACAACATTAATTATGACTCTTTTTATTAGTTTCCTAATTTTCAGTTTATTTATTTCCATTGTTTAGTTTCCTAAAAATTAGGCTAGTTAGTTTAGAAGTCTTAGTTGCTTGGAGACTAAGACTTGCCTAAAGTCTAGTTTCCTAATTCCAGTTTTTAGAAACTTTCCTATTTTTATTGTTTTAGAGCCTTCCTAAATTATAAAGGAAGGTTGGTTTTACTAAATTTCGTTCTTTCCTATTTTATTTGTAATGTTTCAAAGCTATAAATAAAGAGAATGCAGACTGGCTGCAGGGGAGAGATTTTAGACCAGAAAAAAGAAGAGAGTTTAGCTCCTGATTTTCTGGTTGAGTCTCATAGGTTGTGAGACTCAACCGAAATATTATGTTTTATGATTTTCTTGTCCTTCTGTTAATTCCTTCAAGTTCTTATTATTGCATACTGAATTGCGATACCATTAAGTGCTGATTTGATCAGCGAAAGCTCGTGGGATTAAAGATTAAAATCATATCGACCAGCTCTAACTAAACCAGTCCCGTTTTTAGATGATAGGTATTTTTCAAAAAAATCACATCTCTCTCATCTGTGATCGGATCATCTCCAACTTTGGATATGTCTTCAAGTACATCCTAAAGAGTATTTCCCATCAAGTTTCAAGTGATTTCACGGGTTAGATTTCAAGATAAGTGGTTTTCTTCATTACTTTTCTCTGCAGATTTTGTATTGGACTGAATTAAGATCCTGTAGCAAAGAGGGCTTGTTAATTTGACTTGCTTTGAACCCTCTTTAGCAGTGTAGGGTGTGCTGCCAATCTAGAAGTGCGGCAACCCTGTGTGACATGTGCACAACTCTCAATCCAAGGGTGAGGGTTTGTTTGCTATAAAATTAGGACATGCAACCTAAAGCACCAAATCCTCTTTCCATCTTCCTAATTGATTTCAGCTTTTCCCTCTCAAACCACTCAAATGGATTCGTGTTCTTTGTCAAAACTAAACCCTGAAATTCACTATTTCAGGTGTCTAAAGGACACTTCCCCTTTATAATTTGATGATAAAATTTACTATTTCCATAATTTTGGTTTTTCTCTCTTACTCTCTCAAAGCCTCCCTTTTGCTAAGCTTTGGATACTATAAGTTTTCCTTCTTTGTTGCAAGTATTTTTTGTGTATGGTGAGCACAATGGTTGGGTCCCAATGTGGCCTATTAGTTTTGAGTGCAAATCGATTAGAGGTGTAGGTACCGAATTTTGCCACCAATATTTCTTAGCGATGATGATTTTGGGCGGGAACCCTCTTTCTAATGTGTGGGGAAAATGTTGAAACACATTTGCTATCAGAAACTATGTTAAAACTATATTTTTATAAAAAGTGAACAAAACCAAACAGCCCCTTACAACAACTTCGTAAAGTAACATGGATCCGTGGTAATTGAATTGCGGTCCTGCATTAGTACATGTGGCGGCGCAGGATAGAGCGCGGTGAAAAAGCGACCTCTATCTGTGGCTTGAATAGACACAATGGATTGATGGACATGTAACTGATCTGCGACGCCATGTATATTCTATGCAGTGCCACAAATAGTCTACACGACGCCGTGGTATTGCACATAGAGCTGCAGTAAAGGACCGGGGGGCTGCGTGAGCCTGAGAATTCATATAAATATAGGCTTTCCTCTTTTAGAAAAATAAGATTTAGACAACTTATTGAATCCAGGGCTTTCCTTATCAAGCCACCTTATGCTTGATTTTTCTTTACCCTTCTAATTGTGATCAACTTTTCCCCATAAAGTGAAAGAGTGTTGTTCCGTTCCTTGAGCCAGAAACACAAAAAATACAAGCGTTCGGCGGTGTTGCCCAAGGAAGCAGAAATTGTGGTTTAACTGTTCCCCTTCAGCGGGGTCTAAGAGCGAGGTAAGTCTTTATTTATTTATATTTATAAAGGGGGGAGGGGGGATGTAGATATTTCATGAGGTTTCCATTCTCTGTGCATAATAACTACGTTTGATTTCTTGTTTTCTTTAAATTCCTGTCGGGGATAGCGCGGATCAAGGTACGTGTTTATATTCCCGTATATAGAATAATTTATTGTAAAACCACACGCTAAATAAATCGCATGTATGTACTCATCTCTAATTCTACTAGCATGGGGATAGGAACATACTTAGGTTTACATTACAAATACGCAATTAGTAAAAATATACAATTGTTAATATGTGGTTAAACTGGTAGGAAAGGAAGAAATACTTCGACGTTTGTACCCAATAGCAAACCAGATCAGCTGGAGCCGAGGAGGGTACTTATACTACCCACCACTGTAACTTGACCTCCAATCTAGACTTTGATTTGTAGACTATTGCCTTTATCTATATAGAGTTATTTCTGTCCAGTTTCTAGTGAAATAGGTACACCGGATCCTACACCCGTATTTTTGGTGGTGACTCTAAACCTCCATTCTCTTCCTTGAGAGCAGTAAACAAACTGGTTCGGTCCCCTAAAAAAGGACCCGACCACAAGTAATGGAGACCAGTTCTCTATGCACGACTCAGAGCCTCTCCTGAGAGAAAATGGTGTGGCCGCACAGAAGTGAGTGGCCGCGTGGCCAGCCCATGTAACGTCCGTGGTATCAACAGAGGGCCTTCTAAGAGCTGTTTCATCTTAGAGGAGGATGTGTTGCAAGGACCTTTTGAGCCATAGAGGGAAACTGCGTTCTTAAGAAGAGTGGCATTGAATGACTCAACCCTTGTTCATTTCATTGTTGTTATGTTTCTTACTACATTGTAGGTGTGAGATTATTAAAGACCATTCATATACACTGAGTTTTTGAGTTTTACTCGTATTGTAAAAGTTTCTCATTCTCTTAGAAGCCTTTATTGTAGGGATATTCTTATTGACATTGACTATTGACACTGTGCATTAGTGTCCGTCAGATCAGCGTAAACCAAAAGCCCTTTCTCGTCTCAAATACCACTAATATTCCCTCTATATTTGAGGTTTCCATGATGCCTAACGACGCACAAAAAAGAATCAGTATCAATGGTCATTGAGTCAAACCAGTGTCACGAAGAAATACCCTTTATTGTACCTAACACACATACGTTTTTTTTTCTTTGACATGATAATGGCAATTATAGAAGCGAGAATATAATGATGGATGCACACTAGTACAAATCATTCTGAGACTATATACGATGGACACTCAAAAGCCCAAAATCAAATGCCTCTATGATGGTCATTTATTAACTTCCAAGAACCGTTAGCAACTTGGACCATCCCCTTATTCTTCTCAACCCACCAGGAACCAGGCACAAGATATTCATCCTTCAAAACATCCATGGTCTTGTTTACAAGTGCAATATCAAGATCAACTTCCAACTTGAACCCACCTGTTATCCCTTGTGTGCCAGCGATGCCATGCGTGTACACCCCCAAACTATGCCAAGTTGCAAAACTGCCGGGACTCTTCAAGTAGTAAGATTTTTGAGTGTCAATTACCAGTTGAACCCCAACTTCTGAATAGCCCACAGGCGGGAGGTTGGGGACGATGTCGGGGACATTGCGGATGCGCAACAGTCGGAGGTCATTCAATCTGTAGAAGTAATTTTGGAAGTTGGCATCGCCAACGTGGGGGCTGGCGAAGACGAAGGCTGTCACTAGGCAGCCATTGTTGGGCTGGTCCTTGGGCTTGTTCACTCCATTGCCAACTATGTCTACTGCGTTTAGTGTTGCAAGCGCTGCTCCCAAGCTGTGGCCTATTATGGTAATGCTGATTTCCTCATTCTTGAATTGTTCTACTAGTCTTCTCACTTCACCAAAAACCTAAGATGCAACCCAGCGAACGATTTTTGTTTTTCGGATGAATGATAAATTATATTCAAGAAGTACAAAAATAGAAGCTCAAGGAGTAGATATATAACAAAAATATAGGTTTGCCAATTTTGCTTTTTATCTCAAATGAGATGGCGACACATACTTGAGTATATGTTTTGGAAAACGTACATGGGCTTAAGCTCTGTGAAGAAGGCCCTCTAGACTCTAGGCCTCCGTTTGGTTAAAAATGAAGTTATAAAATATTCTTAATATATTTGAAAAAAAAATAATAGATTGAAATAAAGTAAATGAGTATGAGTGAGAAACTAGAGAAGGTACAATCAATAGTTTCGCATAAAAACTATGAAAATGCAAATTTTAGTAGGAAAAAAATATTTGAGATCCAAGTATATGAGAATATAATTTTATAATTAATAAAGAGTACTATAAAAAATAACATAAAAGAATACATAATTATTTCTAATTTATGAAAGTATAAATGAAGAATATTTATCACATGTTAAGTAAAAATTGTTCCAAACTAATATTCATCTGGATGACCGACATGTGGCTCTCGGTGAATCTGAGACCCACGTTCAAGTCGACACCTAGCCGACAAGCCAAGCCGACAGGGGGTGTTGGCTTGAACGTGGGTCTTGAATTCACCCGAGAGCCACGTGTTGGCCATCCAAATGAGGTTGTCATGTCCTCCCAGAACCACTGGGAGGAGACAATGTAAATCCTAATTTAGGTCAATCTAGGACTCTTTTCTTGGGTTTTAACCCAAGGCCCGCTGAATTTTTTAATCCAAAATATGTGGATAAAACCTTCAATCGGTTCACTCGTCTTCTTTGATGAAAGATTTTCAAAATGAGTTGGGGTCAGGCCGAGTTTCACAACTCCAGTCGTTGGTTGAACAAAATCATAAAAGGATTTTTTTTTTTTTTTTTTTCTGGGTGATAGGAAGGAAGTTGTTCATTAGATCATTACTGCACATGGACATTCATGCATGAGATTCAGATGATAATGATCTTTCAATGCAAGTGGCCAAAACACTTCAGTTGCAATTGTATAAAGTGTATTACGCCAGCTCGGTTGATCATAAGTAGGTGATGACATTGCTTAAGTGCATGACAAATGAAAGAAAGATAATTTATTATTGTCACAATGGATATATTATTTTTTCAAACGTCACAAAACATTTATTTTGTCATGCAGATAGATAATATATTTATTTGGACTGTTGGATAAAGAGAACATGATCTAGATTAATCACATGTCAAATTTTTGAATCTAATTTAGTTAAATACCCTTTTTTATATTGATATGTATCTAGCGCATATCCATACATGTGTAACAATACTTCAAACTTTATTGTGTATTCTCCCCATCTCAGAAGGAACATATAGTATAGATTAAAAAAAAAAACTTAAAAAATAAATTAATCAAATTTGTCTAATGATATCTGGGAATGATACATTTCATTATAACATGACAACCAACACACACACACACACAAATTAAAAAGAAAAGAACGCAGAATATTCAGATGTACGTATGTGTATTCTCAATGAGATTCTGTCACTATCCATCATTAGAGTCTGGGGTGTACTAAATAAATATGCATGATAAGAGTTCGGATCATTTGCATGTATATGTACTCTCCCTAGGATCCCATCACCATTTATATGATGTAGTGCTCACCTCTATAGTATGGGATCCACTTGATATGAATGACGATAAGATTTCAGAAAGGATACAAGTACATGTAGATGAATTATTTTCACATGATGATGAAATCCAATGAAAGATATATGCGTACGGCAGGTAAACAATTCTCAAAATAATTTATGTAAACTATTCTCAAAATAATTTACCTGGGCTCTTGCACTGGACTTATTGTAATGGGAGCGTGGATCATCGGAAGTATAGACGGAGTACCAGCCCTGATGCACCTTAGCATCTGCACAATTTGGTCCAAGTATGGAATCAGCAGGGACCAAGATGGCGTTGAAGTCAGCCATCCATTCGATTATCTGAATCGAACCCCTCCATGCAATCACGATGTCCCTCCTCCCCAACACTTCCTTCCCTTCATCCGTGGCCACTGCAATGTAACCTATCCAATTGGATTCCTTGCTCCATGCTTCCCTCGACAAAGGCTTCAAGATGAAAGCACCTGGCAAATCCACTGAGGATGTGGCATAGATGAACTCGGTCACCTCGTATTTGTATGGATTAGCTATGTCCAGACCCACCTCTGAGAAGAAATCCGACCTCCCGTACCGGCTGCTTCCGGCATACTTCGATGCCTTATCTGAGTTGAAGGCGTTATGTGCCGCCTCAGTCATTTCGCTGTAGTGGATTATGTATCGCCGGAGATCAATATTCAGTGGGTCCAGCATGTTCTCCCAATTATCCTGCCCGCTCAACTGTTTCCAATAATGGTTATCCATAACTTCTTTCATAGGATCACATAGAGGTTACAAGTACATGCAGAGGTGAACTATTCTCACCTACAAAACAATGAATCTTTATAGGAGAGATCAGACATAAGCATTTCCCTTCACGTTTCTAAGTACTTGTTCATGCAAGTTTCGCTTCTTGACAGTAGTTTGCGTTCATCAAACTCTTACCGTTGCATTTGGTATACAGTCTTACAATGCATTCTAGGTTATAAATACATTCTCACATGATAAAAATAGCATTAGGTAAGCATTTTCTTTCTTAATCATGACATATTTACAGAGAAAGAACGCTGCCTTTTCCAGAAAGCACTCTCCTTCTTTGGTACATTCTCATCTAATTTTAAGAATGTATTTCCAAGAATGGATTTCAAGAATACATATCAAACATAACCATAGCCTTAGAATATTTTTTGTGTAGATGGAAACACTCTCTCTCTCTGTGAGATAAGCTGGATAGAGTTTTGGTTTATTGGAAAAACCTAGGCAGAGATTGATAGAGCACTCTCAACTGCCAACACCCAAAACCAGCAAGACCCCAACAGTAAGTAAGTACCATCAATATATAACCACCTTACATCAAGGTGAGTTAAAGTGGTTTCAACTCCCATTTGCCTGTAACGATTTGAATCTGAGCAACTCCAAGACCCAAATAATGCACCAAGAAAAGAAAATGCGGGACATGTTAATCAACATTCCTCCACTCATATTGTACGTGCATGACAGGATGTATGGCCATATTGAATCATCCTGCAGGCTCAACACCTTATAGACTATTTTATAATTTGGATGAAAATTTTAACCCACGAACCATGTTGTTACATGTCCAAATTTCTAACAGCCACGCTCATCTCCTTTCTGATTTGCTAGTCCTTCCATTTGTGTTGTTGGTATCTTGAGGCTTATTTCCCCTACCTTTCTTTGTTTCTCTTTGAAATCTTGCTGCTGTAGTGGCTAGGCCTCGTTAGAAGCGTTTCCTGCGCTTGATTGTATGTTCTCTTTTTTTTTATTCTATTATTTTCTCTGGTTAATATTCTTTGCTCCCCTTCTTGGAGAAGCTTCCTTAGATAATTGGGCTTATTGAATATAATCTACTCATCCATCCAAAAAACAAATCTAGAACACTCCATTTCATGCATTTTTTGGGGTTAAGAATTAGCATAGAATAAATTGACAAATAAATGAAATGTACAGAATTAATGTTCATACAGTTTCGGATAAAAACAGAAGCCAAATTTTAAGTCAAACAGCAACCCACCTTCAGTATTGCCATGACAACCGAGAAATCAGACTGACAAAAACAAAGGCTAAACACATTATGATAAACCTGAAACTGGGTCTCTCATTGCTATGTAATGTTTTCATCATATTCGAGCACACATCAGTCATTGTATGCATTCAGAATCTCGGATTAGTAGATGAGTGTTAAAAGGCAGGCTAGATTGGATGGTATCTTTTTGGGAGAGTCCTAATTAATCAACCTTAATATGTAATGTACTGGGGAACTACTGGTAATTTAGCCCAATTATTGAAAGGACCAAATTACCCTCCTTTCAAGGATGTATATATAGATAACTATTCTTATATATAACTGTGGGTTTGACATATATGAGAAAAGGGAGTAGACAAAACTAACACAGTGTGTACGCTTTGATGCTCATGGACGACTCTCCTTCAAACGCAATGGATTTGGGTATGTGTATTTACAACTATTTGATTCAACCTGTTTAATTCTCACAATGGTATCAGAGCCAAGCAGATTCGAATCAAATCGTACTAGCTTTATTGAAGTTTATTTAAATTTTTTAAAAAAAAATTGGCCTTGGTAGAAGCATGCTCGCTGGCAAGCCAACAGGCAAGACTGCCGGCCAGCCAGCTAGCAGGGCAGCCAGCAAGCTAGGCAGTAGGTTAGCCAGTAGGCCAGCCAACAAGGCCAGCCTGCAACCAAACAGTAGGAAATGTAAAACCTACACCCGAAAAATCCGATCTAACCTTGGTTTTCCTTTCTGTGCCAGGTTTTCCCACCATGGACGAAAATGAAGCGATGACGGCTTAGAACTTTTGGTCGAACCAGGTAAGAAATGTCTTATTATTGGCTGTGAAGTAGGGCTGGTAATAGCCAGACTCTGTTTGGAGGCACCAGACCAGTCGCATGGGTTCCATCCATGTGGGACCGAACCCTGCAACCGGACAGGCCTAGAACCTTGTCCGTGGAGTTGACACGTGTCTTGTGGGTGTAAGAGTTGAAAAAGGGGATGTCCTTCTAACCCTTGAACGAATCCAAGTGAGTCCTAGCCTTCTGTTAACTCCTTCCTTCATGTAGAGGGAGGTGGGTTGCTCTCTAATTTACCTTAGGCTGACATTTGTCAGCAAACTCCTTCCCACTACCCTATAGTTAAACCCACTTAGAGAGAGATTCCTTTTCAATCTAAGTCTCTCCCTCTCTCCAACATTCATATAAATCGCCTTGAAGGAACTTTTTTTTTTTTGCTAACGATGGATATGCAGACCTTCCGCCTGACTAATCCCGTGAGCCCATACTAACCCCACAACTGCATGGACCCATTCCACTTGCACCCATAGCAGGAAAGAAAGAGTACTTAACACCCCCATGTGAGTGGCCTCAAGGTAGTAAGAAGAATCGAACTCAGTACCTTCCGCTTCCTGAGGCGTAGGCTCTTTGCCTTGAAGGAACTCTGATATGCATGGATCTGATTTGATCACGGGCCCACATACACGTAGGTTGGAATTCTATCTTTTGCAAATATAATGAATTTCTTAATTCTTTATTAAAAAAAATGGATTCAAAAATGAATTTTTAAAAATACATTAATGTTTTGTTGTACGGACCTCAGAATCAATGTCTAGGATCACATTTGATCCCTAGTCAAATCTTAGTCCAAATCAACAACCTTAAATCAAAACCATGGTTTTGGGAGGGTTTCGGTTCAAGCATCAGAGTCTTTGTCCATCTAATAATTTAGAGCAAGTCTTGACCCACTGGTTCGTAGATCAATCAAATTTCAAACCTCAAGCTTTTAATTTTACCATCTTTC
The DNA here is from genome assembly GCA_028583415.1 of Protea cynaroides. Lineage (NCBI taxonomy): Eukaryota > Viridiplantae > Streptophyta > Magnoliopsida > Proteales > Proteaceae > Protea > Protea cynaroides. The sequence continues at coordinate 20,146,230 of CM053267.1, read as the reverse complement.
AAATTTTATCTTTCAACATAGAGTTAGAAGTTAGATTTCAGAAAAAGTCAAACAAAAAATGAGTATGTGTGCCCTTCTCCGCTTTATGCGTGACTTAGCCATTCTCCGCTATATGCGTGCATTAGTTATTGTTGATTTGGGATAACTGGTTCAAAATTCATTCCAGTCTTCTACGGGTTTACCTTCCTTAGTAGTTGGCATCTGTGAAACTATAAGCTTGACTTTTTGAAGCATCTTAGTTGCCCCTTGGAGGCTGGGGATATCAGCCCTCGGGACACCATGAAAATTGTCAGTTGGAATTGTCAAGGATTGGGGGGATCTTTGACGATTCGTGGCCTTGCATCTCTCCTCCATAGTGTGTGGCCTACTATTTTATTTTTATGAGGACTAAAAACAAGTTTGATAGGATTTAGGACCTGAAAAGAAGATTTAAATTCCAGCATTTGTATGTGGTTGATCCTATTGGCCTTTCAGGGGGGATTGGCTCTGTTATGGACAAATGATGTATAGATTCAAGTTTTTTCTACTAATCAATATATTTTGGATTTTGAAGTCTCTTCCTCTATTTCTGATTCCTTTTTTGCTACTGCTTTTAATGGCCACTCGTTGAGATCTCAGCGACAGTTAGTATGGAATCAATTGATGATGATTGGTATTTCAAGAGTAACCGAATGGCTGTGCTTCGGTGACTTTAATTCAGTTCTTTCATGCAGAGATAAGAGTGAAGGGAATGAAGTTAATAGTGGTGATTGTCAGGCTTTTAGAAGTATGTTGAAATGCTGTAATCTTATGGAGATCTGTACTGTAGGTCCAGCTTTTACATGGAATAACAAAAGATGGGTTCTGAAAATATTCGGCACAAATTGGACTGTAACTTTTGTAATGTTGCTTGGAGATTGAAATTCTCTGATGCTATTGGTAGTGTCAAGCTGGCAATTGGCTCCGATCATAATCCACTGCTTGTGGATACGGATGGTGTTGTTTTCAAGGGAAGGAGGCCTTTCCGTTTCGAAACTATGTGGTTAAGGCATCCTGATTGTGCCCGAGCTGCAGCTAATGGGTGGAGAAGTTTTATGATGTCCCTGGTTGGTGATGTTCTTGGTTCAAAGTTGGAGAATTGTCAATCTTTTTAATCACAATGTTTTTGGCAACATTCAAGTGGGTATTAATATGCTCCAAAAGGAACTTTTAGATATTCAATCTTTACCTCATACCTAGTTCTCTCAGGCAGAGGAATCTAGAGTTATGGCAACTTTGGATGAGTATTTGATTACGGAGGAGATGATGTGGGCTCAAAAATCCCGAGTGTAGTGGTTGCAAAGTGTAAGACCCCCATTTGGCCTATTTCTTATCAAGGGCAAATTTGTCATTTTTGGTCATATTAGAATTTCTTATATTTTTAGGTTGTTAGGAAAAATATAAAAAAAAAAATAGAAATCATTAAAAAGAAGAAAAATTATAAAATTAAAAAAAAAAATTGAGTGAGTTTGGGTTTAGGATAGTCTAACTAGGAATTTGGAGTCTATTAGGATTATGTTGGGTTTTTTTTTTGTATTTTTATGGGCTTACTTTATTAATGGGCTCCATTAAAGAATGGGTTTAGATTAGGTGTTAATAAGATATAGGCTAATGGGCTTGGGTTTGGGCTTAGGATATCAATTGTGTGGCTTAGGATATCAATTGTGTAGGAGTTTAGTTTTTTTTTTATTTCTCATTTTATCACATGTGTTGGTTTAAAAGGAAATCAAGTGCAAGGATAGATCCCTGGATTAGGGGTTAGAGAAAAACCTTAGACAATCAAAAGAAAGGGAGTGTCGTGTGGGGAGAAGAAAAAGAAAGGGAGGCGGCAGCAAAGGGAGAGAGGCCGTGGCTACTTTTGAAGGAAGAAAAGCCAGAGAGATGAGGGAGAGGAAGTGAGAACTGAGAAAGGGGCGCCACCTGAGAGATTAGGGTGAAAGGGAGCAGCAGTGAGAGAAAATGGAGTGTGAGAGAGAGATTAAAGGAACCAGGGGGAGAGGGTTCAAGACAAGGGGCAGAAGAATAGCAGATTCTAAGAAGTAGAAGAAGAAGAGAAGAAGTGGTGGGAGAAGGAGATCGGTTAATTCTGGTTTTAGGCTCCCTGAACGGTGATTGGCATCTACATTCTTCGGCTGTGATGTTTTTATTTCATTCTTGGATTGGTGTGGCAGTGGTGCTCATGTATTTCTTTGCTACCCTTCAATCTCTCGGGTATATGGGATTTCATATTGCCGGGATTATTTGAGAGAAAATCAGGGGTTTCAATGGGAAGAGAGGAAGTAAGAGTGGCGGAGAAGACTGACGGTGAGCAGTTGGGTTTTCTCTTCAATCATAGAATCGCAAAGAAGGAAAATCGAGAATAAAGGGGAGCTTGTGTTGGCCATAGAGAGTCAGGTGAGAGATTGCCGTAAGCAAGAGAGAGTGATTGCGTGAAAGAAGAGAGAAGGACTGCAGCTTCTGTTTAAAATGAAGAAAGAAGGAGAAGAAGTTGCAGCAAAACAGATTGAGAGCTAAGACAGCAGAAAAACAGGGGGGTCATTTCTACAAGGAGCATGGAGTGTCGGCCAGTTTAGTTGGAGCCTAAAGAGAGAGGAAGATTTCTAGAGGGGATGTTGGCTGAGGGTGAAGAGCAAGTAGAAGAAGAAACCAACAGTGAGAGAAATAAGGGGAAAAGATCTTGGCAGCCAGGAGAGAGAAGATGAAATAGGGAAAAAAGGGGTTCGGAGGGAAGGAGAAAACAGAGAAAGAGGGAGAGAAAGAAAGCCATAGGAGGTTGGTTGAAGAGAAAGAGCAAAGAACCAGGTTTTTTTTTTCCTTCATACTTCTTCTTACTGATTTCATAACCAAAGAAGAGGATCACCAGTCACGAATAGTCTGGATAAAGCATCGTTAGGGCCTTAGATCTGGAAATATTCATCAATTTTTATGATTCGGCATCCAAGGATTGACAATGGGAACATATAACACGCTGCTGTTGGCATTTGATATGGAAGAAGTGGGTGTGAAACCTGATGAAGACACAACAAGGAGAGTGATATAGGCATTCCAGAAGTTGGGCCAAGAAGATAAAAAGAATATTTGTTCAAGAAAATACCAATCAAAATGAAATCTATGCATTTTGTGAATGGGTTCGAGTAGGGACAGATGATTGAGATGGATAGAACCGGTGGAATCAATGAAATGGAATTAAGATGGATATCAGTTATATTGATGGTGCTTGTGGCAGCATTTGGCGTATGGACTTGGATCTTCACTTCTGAATTCTGTGTTTGACATTCCAAAGTACGATGGGGAAAGGGAAAGGGAAGATGATCCTCGCTTTGCATACACTCACAAGTCCTTAGATCATATCCCAGGGAAGTCCATTGCCCTTGCATTTTTCCTCCTATCTTTACAAGACCAGCTTGGAATGTGAGTGGTTTTATTTAGTATTTTATCTAGCTTGATCAGATGATGGTTCACCTTGTTCTCATTCTTAACTATGACCTTTCTCTCGGATTCATGCTGTGATTGCGATTCTAAGTGGTAAATACCTTTTGGTCTATTGCTGTACCTAGTTGCGTTGGGTACCGTATGTACACATTGTGGCAGTGTGATTATTCTTAATTGCAACGTGTAGCATTGCTGTTACAGAATTGGTTTACCAATGTGCTTCTCTTGTTGTTTGATTTTTGTTGAGATGAATAGACCTTTCCTTGCTTCTCTATAGAAATTGATTATTGATTGGTTGTTTCCATTTAGTCCTCTACTGAGAATGGCATTAGGAATGTGTTTAGTTTGTTTTGCTTAATTTTTATTATGGCTTCTTGGTGACTTTAGGTTCCGGTTGCCTTTTCTTTTACATTGCAGCAACCTGATCTGATTTGGGGATTTAAAATCTTTGTGTGGGGTTTAAAGTGTTTCAGTAGGATAGTATTGAGAGTCTTAGTTTTGAAGTTTTTGTTCAATGGACTAAGTGTTTTGTTTGTTGCTTCCTTAGGGTTAAACCTGATTTTGTCTAGCACTTGAAGCAGACCAACCCCACATGCTCAAGTTGACCCATTTTTACTTGGTCTGGTTTAAGATATAACAGGTTTACTAATCCATGTTGGGTTTAACACATGCTTGAACTATTTCTTGTGCTTGATCTGAATGCATGACCCCCTCTCTCCTAGTATTGTAGGATTTTCTTTAGGGTGACTCCAATGAATCCATTCTTGCTGGGATTCTCAAATCCTATGCTAATTAGTGTGGGCCCTGCCTAGGCCATGAGCCCGCTCAACCATTAGGGTTCGTCACATAATTGTTTTCCCCCTTCTCAAAGAAAAATACAAAATGTGTCATGTTTACATGTTTTCAGGCGACGGTTGGGATCATGTTGATCTCCAACCTAGCTTTTACCTAGTTTTGTCTTTGGCCTTAGGTCAATCATTTTCCATGTTTGGGAATCGGTGTGCGGACCGATCATTTTCAAAATCTTGAGTTTGCCTTGCCAAATGCAAGGAGTCGAGGTCCGAGTACCTCTTGAGTTTGCCTTGCCGAGTGCAAGGAGCCGAGGTCCGAGTACCTCTTGAGTTCGCCTTGCCGAGTGCAAGGAAGTCGAGGTCCGAGTACCTCTGAGGTCCGAGTACCTCTTGAGTTTGCCTTGCCGAGTGCAGGGAGTCGAGGTCCGAGTACCTCTTGAGTGTTGCCTTGCCGAGCGCGGGGAGTTGAGGTCCGAGTACCTCTTGAGTGTTGCCTTGCCGAGCGCGGGGAGTTGAGGTCCGAGTACCTCTGAGGTCCGAGCACCTCTCCAGTAATGCCATGTGGGGTCCAACAGCCCGTTAACTGTTGGGAACTACGTTTGACCTGATTCTCTAAAGAGATACGTAGGCAGCGGGAAGTGGAGAACTCTGAGTAGTTCACCCTTCACGCACGGTCACACGTGCTTCCTTTGTCAAGGGAGCACCTCACACACAACCACAACCACAACCACAACCCACGCATGAACTACGTTTGGCCTGATTCCCGCCGCACAGGGATACGTAGGCGGCTTGATCTCGAGCTCGGTCATCCATTATTTGTTGTATTTTCTATGTTATTCATTCTTTTAATTCATTATTTGTTTATTCATGATTATTTCATTTTTTTTATCCATTCATTTGTTCATTGATCCATTTATTGTCTTTTGACTTGTATTTTATTTTTCAAGTCTATGTGGCGGCACCCTAAGTTAAAACAACTTAGAAACTTGGTCTAGGGTTCCCCATTTGCCTAGTTAGGCTAAATTGAACGACCTGAACATACATAAGTTTTAAGAATGCAGGAAATGATAGGACAGAAGGAGACCGGTCCATTGACCGGGCGAGTTGGGTGCCTAACATCTTCCCAACTCGTAACTTGACACTTACCCTTCTCTGGTAAGACTAGAAGCCAATCCATTGAGCATGAGTCATAGTGTCTCTCCAAGTGAGAGACCATTTATAGGTCCTAGACCTTATCTAGGTGGCGACTCCATATTTTACTCCGTCCATTGGCGTGGATGGATAAAAGTAACCAAGGCGAGAGCCTAATTTTGATTTCGTGGAGGATCATATGAAAATCCATTGTCCTCACACAAAGTAGAGATCGCAATACAAGATTTTTTCATGCTACTACATTACAGAGGCAACATAATAGAATTGTTCATCTCCGACTTCCTAATGGTAAGTGGACCTCGACGGAATCCCAAGTTTTTGAGGTAATTCATGATTATTTTCAACATATTTATTCTTCTGCTGGTATAGATCAATTTGCTCTTCATTATGTTCTTAATTTGGTGGACCCCTACAGTTCTTCCTGTGGATAATGAGATTCTATGCCTTATCCCTGATGAAAAGGAAATTAAATTTGCATTTTTTTCAATGACACCTCAAAAGAGTCTTGGTCGGATGGCTTCTCCCCTATTTTTTTTTCAAAAATTCTGGGATCTTACAAAAACTGATCTCATTACTTTCATTCATGATTTCTTTTCGGGGGGTCATCTTAATGAAACTCTTAATAGAACATATATTTGCTTGATACCCAAAGCTAAGAAGCCTGAACAGATCGATACCATCCAATCAGTTTATGTAATGTGACTATGAAGCTGATCTCTAAGCTTATGGTGAATTGGCTGAAGCCTTTTTTAGATGATATTATTCTTCCTTTCTAGTCTGCTTTTATACTCATAGATCTATCTCTAATAATATCCTTGTGGCCCATGAAACATTTCATTCATTACCTTCGAAATCGTTGGAAAGGGAAGTCTGGTTTGATGGCAATGAAACTTGATCTTTAGAAAGCCTATGATCATTCGGAGTGGGCTTTTATTGAGGAGATTTTGTTGAAATTGGGTTTTCATCCTTCTTGGGTACGTAATGAAGTGTATCACTTCTGTTTCTTATACTCTATTGGTTAATGGGGTTGAACGTGGGGTCGTCCGACCTTCTCGAGGTATAAGGCAGGGTGATCCCTTGTCACCAGCACTTTTTAGTATTTGTACTCATGCTCTTTCTGCTGTGATTGAGAATTCTGTTGCTTAGAATAAATTTAGGGGTATCAAAATTAGAAACCGGTCTATTCCCATTACCCACTTATTATTTACTGATGATTCTCTTCTTTTTTCTTATGTGAATTTGAATGACATACCGAGCTTAAGTGTTGTTTGGAGGTTTTCTGTTGTGCTTCTAGGCAGCATATTAATACTAGTAAATCCACTCTTTATTTCAGTCCAAATACTCCTTACAGACTCAAACGTTGATTCTTTCGCATTCTTAAAATCAGATTTAGCAGAATGTCCTCAGAAATACTTGGGTCTTCCGGTTGAGTTTGGTCATTTAAAACGGCATTGTTTTGCTGATATTCAAGAACGTACTGTGACTAAGTTGTCTAACTGAAAAAGTAACCTTTCATTCCATGCTGGTAAAGATGTTTTACTAAAGTCAGTTGTATTGTCTATGTCTAACTTTGCTGCTATCCATTTTCATTTACCTATGTCAATCATTAGTCCATTAGAAGAGCTGCAGCAGATTTCTTTTGGAAGAATGATTCTCAGCATATGGGCATTCATTAATTGGATCTCCTAGAGTAGGTTATGTAAATCTAAGGCTCAAGGTGGGCTTGGATTGAGGGATCCTTATTACCAGAACTTGGTTTTGCTTACTAAAGTGGCATGGAAATTGTGGTTTTCCCCTTCCTCTCCATGGGGTTTGCTTCTTAAATCTATTTATTTTCCAAAGACTGATTTTTTACATGCTTCTCTTGGTAGCCACCCTTTGGGGGCTTGGAGGAGTGTGTTGGAGGGTCGAAAGTATCTTATGCTTGGTCTTATATGGCAAGTAGGTGATGGGCACTCAATTTGGATTTAGGAAGATCCTTGGATACCCTCAATTAAAGGCTTTAAACCCCCTTTATGGTGTAAACCTTCTTGTTCTGAGCTTTTGGTTGTAGATCTTATTGATCCGATTAATCGGGTTTGGAAATTGGAATTTTTGGCTCGCTTATTTCTTATTGATGTTCAATAGGCTATTTGTAAAATCCCTCTTACTATTTTTCCCCGGGAAGATCGATTAATTTGGTGTGGTGATAGCATGGCCATTTCACATTTAAATCTGCCTACTGTCTTATTGCTCAATTTTATGAGGCACAGGACCAGAAGAGAGCCTCATTTTCTCATATTGCTAGTTGGCACAATATTCCTCCTGTTGCGTGGAAAAGAATTTGGTCTTCTCCTATTTTGCCTAAGATTAAGGCTTTTTATGGTGGGCATGTGCTCTTGGCTTGGCGGTTGCGGTGAGGCTTTGCATCATAGGAATATTCCTATTGACTATACCTGTCGTTGTTGTGGTGAGGCTATGGAGTCTATTGCTCATATTTTCCTTCATTGCCCATATGCTAAGGCTATTTGGTTTGGCTCTCCATTAACTATTAAGATTCCTGCGGATACTAACCTTTCTTTTCCATAGTGGGTTCAAAGTTGGGATTCTCTGATTCGTTTATCCAAACCCGTGGCACGACTAGCATGGGCCTTTGCTGCTTTTTTATGTTGGTTTATTTGGTTAAGCCAGAATGATCTTTATTTTAAGGATAAGGAGTGGAGTCCCGTTCAAGTTATTCAGCGGGCTTCTGCTGCATTTGCTGATTTTGTGCATACTTATCCTCGTTTATCTTCAGTTTTTGATGAGGACTTAAGTCGACATTCTGGTTGTTGTTGGACTCCTCCACCTGTGGGTGTGATTAAGATCAACTGTGATGCAGCTTTTCGAGAGGATGACAGTAAATGTAGTATTGACTTTGTTTTTCGGGACTCAGCTAGTAATCCAATCCTTACAGTTTCTCAATCAATAGCTGCTTCTTTTGCTTTTATGGGGGAAGCCTTGGCGATAAGGTCGGTGCTTTTGGTTGCTGTTCTGCATGGTTTTCCTTCATGTATTCTTGAATCAGATTGTTTTTCACTGATCAGTTGTTTACTGCAGCCTTCTTTACTTTGTTTAACTGAGGTGCAGCCTATTAGGGGGGATATTTTATGTTTTGTTTTTTGATGTAATGTTGTGTTTTCAGCTACCTATAGGGAGGCCAATATGGTGGCCCATTCCTTAGCCCAAGCTGCTATGCTTGATGTCCACCTTCATTTCTGGCCTGTCTCTACACCATGTTTGGTGGATATTTGTAGGGCTAATGCCCCTGCTGTTACTGGTTTCACTAATCAATGAAATTTTGTTTTACCAAAAAAAAGAAAAAAAAAAAACCTAGGTGATCTATTTGTTTGACAAGTAACAATCACACCAAACACCTAAGGTCAACATTCCAAATATTTCCAACAAATCAAATTCATTTTTAAATGTATCCAAACTGAAGAGTTGAGGCCAACACCTTTGAGTGCCACATGTTTATATCCAGGATCTGACTACCCGTCATCTTGTCCAAATAATCCATCGTCCTTAGAGAAACGTCAAATAGGGGTCAGTTGGCCCGTCTGGATTTAAGATTTCATTCATTTTCATTAAATTGCAATTTCCTTTCAAAAATATGCATGGTTACACCCTAAGTTAGTACAACTTATAAATTTAGTTTAAACAATACATATATGCTTAGATACCATGTTTAAATTCAGTGTCCAAATAAATATTAAACATAGAATATAGGAAATGATAAAATACAAAGCAACTGGTCTGATTTGGATTAATTTCCACTCTCAAAATTAAACCATCCTTTCAGTACTCTTAGATCCGAATGGTGTCAATTTGACATAACCTTTAGTTTGTTCTAAAGAGAGCTGCACATGTGGGCCTTTCAATAGATAGCTAGGTCAAGCCAACCAGACGCTTAAAAAAAGAAAAAAAGAAAAAAAAAAACTACCCTTATATTTGATTGATGAACTAGTTCACAACTGATGCATTCACTTTTTAAATTTTTTAGTGAAAATAAACTTATTCATAAACGCATGAAAAACTCATTGATCAAGGAACAACATTGATCTAAGATTCATGGATTCGATAAAAGCTAAATTGTCGTACATGTCACTGCCAAATATCTCCTTTTGAAAAATCAGAACTTTAAATCTATATTCTCGTTTAATATCAATTGGATATTGCTTAATTAAGAAACTAAATCCTCTCTAGATTTTTTCAAGATAGCACAGATGCATTGTATTAAAAAAATTAATTTCGAACCAAAGGTAGTAATCATCAAGAAGAAAAAAAAAAAAAAAAAAAAAAAAAAAATCTCCCCTGCAGATTTAAGGAAATAATAAAGATACAGTGTATTAACAAATTAATTTTGAGTCAATGGTAGATTCTGATACGTTAGAGAAAAAAAATCCTCTCTAGTTTTAAGGATACAATACAAATACAATGTATTCTGCTACGGCTTACTATAAAGGTTGCTAAATACCTAGCCAAACATATTGATGTCGGCACAGGACCTTGATAGAAAAATAAGGTGGATTGGGATCTTCTCCAGCCGTTGGAAAGGCCAGAGAGCTATCAGCCTCGGATCCCTCGTACACCAATTGCTGGAGAGGATTTGGGCGCAAATAAGGTTTGCCTTGCTAGAGAATGGTTAAACACATTGCACCTCCTCCTTGTTTTGGTATTTTGGATTGAAGTTTCCATGATGGTTCAATGATTGTGCATTCTGGGCAATCAGTTACAAATAATCCTAGATACATTCAAATGGATCATTGATTTATGGGGACATCTAAATGTAATTAACTATGTTACAACAGACTTTAGCCTTGGGTTTTTCTCCAGAGTAAACATCCTTTATTATAACACGATTCCCAAAGCCACAGGCAAAAATGTTTAACCAATTTTTCATATACATTTCCTGAACCAATGCAATTAAAGGATAGTTTCAACTTATAAGGAGAATGGTCTTTATGATTCATTGGCTACAAGACTAGTAACAAATTCCGTTTGTAATCCAGTCGAATACAAAGAAAAAACCTTTATTATTAATTGACTCTTCCTTCCCCAAAAACCAGAACAATTGGCATGGAAGGAATGTTATTACAATAAACATTCGAAAGTATATACCACTTCTCAGTTTTTACAAGTGCATAAGCACTGGTTGTTGATGCAGTTTGCAGCACTGCAGCCACTACACCTGAACAAGCAGTTTCTATCGTTTGCACATTGAACATCAGCAATTTCATTGAGGGACTCTATCTTTTCAGCCTGCATACATCTGCACTGTCCTGCTTGGCATTTTGGTGGTGGGCACCCTGGCCACCTACCTTCCACGGGACGACAATCAACATTAGATGTGCATTGCTTCTGTAACGTAGGGAATGGAAGCCCTGCAAAACGTAAAACATCCACCGTGTTACATGCATGGTGTATATTTGTGTGTAAATGTGTGTGACATAGGAGGAGAGAGAGCGTAAGTTTATCTTGAAGATAAAAGTACGGGGAGTTTAGTCTCACAAGAACTACCAAGTAATTTACAGCGCCCCTCATACATTGGGGAGTCTGTCCACCTATTATTTGGTAGTCTGGTAATACTGAAGCTGGAGAAAACCTGCTTTGATACCATGTAAAATTTCTATCTCGAAGGTTTGAGGGACTCCTAAGTGTATGAAGAGACTGTAAGCTACTTGGTAGTTGGTGTGAGACTAAACTCCCAACAAGAAATGTTTTGTATCTCTTACGTGTGCATGTGCAGAGAGAGAGAGAGAGAGAGAGAGAGAGAGAGAACCAGAAATAAAAACCAAGAGAATGACAAAGGTAGCCAACTTGACGGAAGCTTTATCCATGTCTTAATTTTCTTGGAATTTCTTAGTAATGGAATTGTAATTTGTTGTTGCTCTTATTAACTTTTGTTAGAGGCAAAAAAATGGATTGCTTTTATAGGGAAAGGCTTGTGCCAAATTAGGAAGAGATTTTATATTGTTTTTTTATGAAAATTTTTGGGGAAATGGATGTATACTTTTGTCTTTTATCTCTCTTGTTCGAAATCTGGGGATCCAAATCGTCTCCCGCCTGGGTTTGGGCGGGAGATTGGGCGGCCCGGATGGATGGCCGCCAACTGGCACTCGGAGGGATCCGAGCCCTCCATCCGAGCCGACCCCCCCGGTCGGCTCGGTTTGTTGACCGGGGGGTCGGCTCGGATGGAGGGCCTGGATCCCTCCGAGTGCCAGTTAGCGGCCATCCATCCGGGCCGCCCAATCTCCCGCCCAAACCACAGGCGGGAGACGATTTCTTTGCGAAACCTGGACCTTCTTTCTCCTCTCTGTCTCTCTCTCTCCCCTCCAAGTTATAGGATACTGGTTCTTCTTGTACTCTGATTTTCTTGCTAACATATAAGATTCTACTATACCCTTCCAACTTGTAGCTCCTCTCAAAATTTTATTGTGACAACTTTAGGAAGAAAATCTTGTGCAAAAGTGTAGGGATTTTTTACTAATTGGAGCCATTTATTTTTAGGAAAAAGATATTCTTCCAGCTATCCAGCCGAGATTCGATAGGTAGGGATCATCGAGCGCCCATACCGCTTAGAAAATATGCATGTCGAATGATCCTCTCTCATTGGATCTCGTTTGGACAGGCTGTCCTTTGTTTTGAGTGTTGTTTTTTTAATGGAAAATCACTGGATCACCTCACCTACCAATTACATGAGCTTAAAAAAGAAATAGAATAAATTTTTGCTACCCCCCATAATAGTTTCGAAACATCACCTACCACCCATACTTTTCAAAAAACATCAACTACAACCAAGTAACTGACGGAGGTGACGGAAATTAGTGATAGACCGTTTTAGCCTTTATGTTTTTAATTGAAAATTTTTAAAAACTAATAAAATTACTAAAATAACCCTGGTTCCATAGTAGATCTTTGGGACAAAGTTCTACAGACTAACAACCCGAACGGATGAAGAAGAAAAAAGGTCTCTTCCTTCTCTCGAAAATTTGTCAGATGAACCGAAATGCAACTCTGCGAATAACACATGATCCTGCAAATAAAATAGTCAATAAAATCAATCAATTTTTGAACAGCAAAAGAGACTGGGGTTTTTTTCCCTCTTCCCTCTTTCTCTAAAACCCATTCCAAGAAACATCGCAAAAACAGATCACAATCAAATTTCTTAAAACAGATCACCATACGTTGTAAAAGTACGAAGTTCTAAAGAATCCATCAACGAAAATGAAATTAAAACAAGACCCAGCTACTGGGGAGGCGAAACACTAACCTCGGTGGACTCACAGATCCGTTTACAGCTCGGTCCTCGGTGGAGAAACCCAAGAGAAGAAAGGGAGAGAACGGAGGCGGAGAGATAGAACCAGAGACAGAGAAACGGAGACAGAGGGAGGCTCAGGCCTTGGGAAAACCACCGATGGAGAGAAGCCGAGAGATTGAGAGTAGAGCATACCTTCAAACACGGCTCCAGCTCGTAGATGATGGGGAAGAACACCACTGCGTCGTCGTCGGTGGAGAGTGGAGACTATCGAACGAATTTTCTTTCCTCAAATTTCTTCCGTTGAAGGCGGGCTTAGGTTTAGGTTTAGTTTTCATTTTCTTTTTTTTTTTTTTTTTTTTTTTGCTAAGAGGGTCAGTTATGTGAGTGAGGGTAAAAAAGTCTTTTGATTTATCTATTAGGGTATTATAGTCTTTTTCACATTCTTTTTTGATGGCATCAGCAACTAACGGGATTGGTTTAACGAAATGGACCTATTTGATTAATGGTGGTAAATGTTTGGGTGGTAGTTGATGTTTTTTGAAACGTATGGGTGGTAGGTGATGTTTTGAAACTATTATGGGGGGTAGCTGAAATTTATTCAAAAGAAATACCATTTGATGCCATTTGATTTGATTGGCGAGCTAGCTCACATGTCTAGTATTCGCTTTTCACTACTGTTTTGGAAAATTTTGATTTCAAATTTAGATATTTTAATGTAACTTTAATTGAATATCTTCATGGTTCACACTAGGATCTCAATAGACTATGTCAACCAATCATTCCTAAGCAGTCTAACATAATCAGAGATTAATACATAGCAGCGGAATATAAATAAATGAACTGAGATCTATGTGGTAATTTAAAATAATTATTCAACTTATTTCACCATTCACAAATTTAAATAATAAAAGTATTACAATGTATTATTCAAAAATAAAATCCCCTCTAAAGGAAAACACAAAAGGAGCACTCGCATGATGCGTCATGCTCGTCCTCCACTGCCTGGGTATCAATGGCAAGAATCGTACCATACTGTTGGGGCGAGTCACGAAGTCATCAACTGTGTACCCCGCATCCGGATCCGAAAAGAAATATATATATATATATATATATATATATATATATATATATATATATATATATATATATATATATATATATATATTTGGGTGAGCTCACAACTTAGCTTAGTAAAGTACAAGACCAATGCAACATACAAAATGCATGAGATAACATTACAATTTGGGTCAGGTATAACTTGAAAATATGCTATGGTAAGTTTGGCGGCCACCGCACCTCCATGCACGAGAGTGTGAGCACACCCAACAGTCAGACACCTACCACACTACTGCTGTTGCCCCACATCACTCACTTCGATATGGAGATAGGGCTCGAGTCTGGCGGGCGGGAGGAACTACAATCCCACGTCCTCCTCCTGACACCCCACACCGTACCAATACCTAAACCCCTACTGGCAAGGGCTTACAAGTGGGTTCCATTTCTAACCAGTCTTAAATGTCAATACAGTATTAATGGCCCTACCCCAGCAGGCTCCTACGACATAGAGATAGGACTCAAGTCTGGTGGGCAGGAAGAACTACAATCCCACGTCCTCCCCCTGATACCCTATTCGTACCAAGTCTGCTAAGGAAGATGACGATACAAAAAAAGGTGTTAGTTGTGGATATATCCAGGGCACACCTGTCACACCCCAATTTCGTACTATTCAGAATGGTGTGATGAACCACTAGCAAACCAACGGTTCAACCAGGATCTCGAGTAGGCTATATCCGTGTAATCTAAACTCCCATACATCCATAATCATAATCAGAGTAAATACACAATAGCGGAAGTTTTATAATAAAATAAACTGAGAATCTACTGTGATATTAATATTTAAATAGCAAATTATTCTGTATCAACTGAGACAAATAATTATCAAATACATGTCTTTATTAAATCTAAATAAAAAAATCTAGAAAATATCTAATCGAATACACATAAGTTGCACTCGCAAGAGGAATCATGTGTATCTACTTCAGCTTCAGCTTCCATCGCCGCTACGTCCCCGTATGCTGGAGCATTCATATAATCTTCAATGGTATAACCTGCATTATCAACTAAAAATATTCGACGTTGAGGGGGTGAGCACACATCACGGCTCAATGAGTAGACAAAACAATGCAACAGTACATATGCATGCAATCAATTCATATCTTTGGTCTGGTTTATAGTTTGCAATGCGCAATAGAAAGGTTGGGTGGTCAAAGGTTAACGTTTATTGACCCCGCCTCTATACACAGGGTGTGGAAGTCCGCCCGAAGGTTAACGTTTATCGTCGTCCCCATCCACCCATATCATGAACATTATATAGCAAAGGTTAACGTTTATTTCTATATAGAGCCATACAAACACGTAAGCCCCTGTTAGCGAGGGCTTGCAAACTGGGCTCGCAACTAACCAATCCTAATGCCAAACAGTGTATCCAAGGCCTCACCCCAGCATCCTTGAGAATGTCCATAGAGATAGAGCTAAGGCCCCCCGGTAGAGTCAGAGACTATAAGGACCGAGACCACCTCCCCTGATACTCTACGACATAATAGTTCTGCTAAAGTAATGGTGATACGACGATGCTAATGCACAAGACTTGAGTTAGAGATAGAGCTAAAGTGCTGAGACCCGCCAAAGGTTAACGTTTATTAACGTTCTCACCACACCACCCCTGATACTCGTTCGCATCAAATACACCAACCACACACATACAATCACATGCCTATTCCTATCATCATCATCATCATCATCATGTTATAAACAATAAATTAAATATGCATGAACAAATAATAGAAATATTGGATGACATGTTGTATGCACATTACAAACATATTCGCATAAAATCAAGCATGGCATTGGACTCAATAAAATAAAAAATTGTTTGTTTAGTTTAGAGTTCTGTTTCCTCACCTTAGCTTGCTACTAGATACTTTTTCAAGCTTTATAATCACCTTTATATTGTTATTGTATTGCTAGAAGACCTAACAAAGTCGATAGAATTTAATTAGAATTAATTCTGAATTTAAAGACCGTTCTGTTAACTGAGGGTCGGAGGTAGGGTCGGAGTCATGATCGACCCTGGGTGCGACCCTCCCCAAACTCTGAACTTCCGAACACCGAGGGTCGATAGTTAGGATCACCGAGGGTCGGATGGTCATCGACCCTCGGTGCGACCCTCGGTGTACTTTGGTCAATTTCCCTCTTTTAGCCCATTCTTCGTGCTTGGGTTCCTATGGCTTGCTCCTACATTCCATTCAACATTCATTCAATGGTCTGAAACCATGAATCATCCACCTAAATAGCTTTCATGCATTCTCCTATGGTTTTTCATAAAAACCTAACCATGGGTTGATGGTTTGGGTCTCTCCGAGATCACACTCTCATCAATATCTAACCTAAGGTCTGTAGAAACTCATGGAATTAGTATCTATACCTGAGAAAAATACTCCTTCTCTGCAACTCTTCTCTTTTGGCTAAATTCTCTTCCTTGCTTCTCTTATTCCTCTTTTCCTTCTCTTCTCTTTCTCTCAATTCAATTAGGGTTGTGAAAGGAGTGAAAGAGGCTTAGGGACGTCCTTTAAATAGAGTAGGAACATCCTAAAATAAGTCCATTTGAGATTAGGAAAGAATCCAAATCGAAAATTAGAAAATTTCTTAATTTCAGTTTCAGAGGCAACTGAGGGTCGATGGGAAGGTCGATGATCCCGTCGACCCTAGGTTTCTAATGAGTCCGACCCTCCCTTCAAAACTAAGGGTCTGACTTTTCGTTTTGGGGGTCCAACCCTCCTTGGCTGGGTATGCGACCCTCCCCTTAAATTAAGTATTTTTGGGTCGATTTGATACCTGGGATCTCGATCTCCTTCACGCCCTTGGTCCATTTGACTCGACCATGATAGGTAAACCTGGTTCAAGGTGGTAAGACCAGGTTAGATTGACACGGGTCTTACAACTCCCCTGTACTTATAAAAATTTTGTCCTCAAAATTATACGTACCTTCTGAATCAAATAAGTGACGGTATTGCTTTCGCATAGTATTTTCTTCTTCCCATGTAATTTCTTCCATGTCTCTACTTTTCCAGGTGACTTTAACATAATAGATATCTCGGTTCCGTAGTCGTTGAACCTTTCGGCTAGTGATTTCAGTTGGTGTTACTTCGAATGTCAAATCATCAGTTAAATCCGGTAAATCTACTGTCAACACGTGCGTTGGATCCTTGACATACTTCTTCAATAGGAAAATGTGAAATACGTTATGCACACTCGACATAGATGGTGTTTGTGCTAACTGATAAGCCACTTTACCACGCTTAGCTAGAATTTCATACGGCCCGACATATCTTGGACTTATTTTCCCTTTCTGTCTGAACCTTTTCAATCCTCGCATAGGCGATACCTTCAAAAATACTTTATCACCTACAGCGAACTCTAGATTTCTACGTCGAGTATCTGCATATTGCTTCAGATGGTTCTGAGCCGTTCTCACTCTTTCCTTGATAATGTCGACCACTCAACAAGTCTCTTCAATAAATTCCGGTCCAACAATACTACATTTTCCAACTTCATTCTAAAACAAGGGAGTTCGACACTTTCTGCCATACAGTGCTTCATAAGGTGACATCTGTATAGTAGCCTGATAGCTATTGTTATACGCGAACTCGATCAATGGTAACTTTTCATCCCATGATCCTTCGAAATCAATTACACATGCTCGTAGCATATCTTCTAGAATCTGGATTGTACGTTCTGACTGTCCGTCTGTCTATGGGTGGAATGCAGTACTGAACTTCGACGTTGTACCCATAGCCTTTTGCAATCCTTTCCAAAACTTGAAAGTAAATCGTGGATCTCTATCAGATACAATGCTCTCTGGTACACCGTGTAATCAAATAATATTATCCACATACAGCTTTTCTAACCTTTCTAGAGTATACTGAGGTCGTATAGGTATGAAGCGAGCTGTTTTAGTCAGACGGTCCACAATCACCCAAACTGCGTCAACTACTCGAGGAGTCAGTGGTAGTCCCGTGACGAAGTCCATAGTGATGCAGTCCTATTTCCATGCTGGTTCCGGTAATGGCTATAACAGTCCTGCAGGTCTTTGTCGTTCAGCCTTTACTTTCTGACAATTTAGGCATTGAGACATGAACTTGGCTACATCTGCTTTCATTCCCTCCACCAATATAGTTTCTTTAGATCATGATACATTTTTGTACTTCCAGGATGTATCGAATAGATGGTGGTATGGGCTTCTTTCATCAGTCGGTGTCTAATGTCCATACTTTTTGTTTCAGGTTCACATATTCTTCCTTTGTATTTCAGTACTCTCTTTTCGTCCAAGGTGAACTCAGGATTAGTCATACCTTTCCCGATATCTTCTTGTACTGTTCTCAGATAAGGATCTGATTTGATAGCTGTCTTCACTTCAACCATTATGTCCGGTATAATCTTCAACGCAGCGAACATGTTCGAAAACCGATGAACAAACCCTTGGTTGGTTGATCCATCCGTTGTGTCTATCACATACTGCTCGTTTCCGTGATTGAATACCATTCCGGTAGTACACATTGCTGCAGTTGTGCTAACCTCTCCTTGTAATTTTATCATTGCTTTTCTGCTTAACGCATCCACTACTACGTTCACTTTTCCCGGATGATACTGGATATCACAATCATAGTCTTTCAATAGTTCCATCCATCTTCTTTGTCTCATATTCAATCCTTCTGATTAAATAAATAAGTAAGATTTTATGGTCCGACTTAATCTGAAATTTCTCTCCGTATAGGTAATGTCTCCATATCTTGACAACATGTACTACTGCCGCTAATTCCAAATCATGGGTGGGGTAATTTTTCTCATGTATCTTCAATTGTCTCGAGGCATAAGCAATTACTTGCTTTCCTTGCATAAGCACACATCCTAGTCCCAGTCCCGACGCATCAGTGTATAATGTAAATGTCTGTCCTGGAACGGGAATAGTCAAAATCAGAGTGGATATCAATCTAGTCTTCAATGTTTGGAAACTCTTCTCACAATTATCGGTCCACACGAACTTTTCACCTTTCTTAGTCAAACTGGTGAGAGGTACGGCAATCCGAGAATAGTCTTCTACGAATCTTCGATAATAACCAGCTAGACCCAGAAAACTTCTAATTTTTGAAACGCTCTTTGGTGCTTCCCACTTTACAATAGCCTCGATCTTGCTGGGGTCCACTTTGATTCCTTCAACTGATACTACATGGCCTAGGAAGGCGACTTCACTTTGCCAAAACTCACACTTTGAAAATTTGGCATATAGCTTCTCTTTCCTTAAACGCTGTAGGGCGGCGTTTAGGTTTTTGATATGAGTTTCTTCGTCCTTGGAGTATACCAATATATCATCAATAAATACTATAACCGACGTATCCAACATATCATGGAAGACCTGGTTCATTAGTTCCATAAAAGTTGCTGGTGCGTTTGTTAATCCAAAAGACAAGACCAAGAACTCATAATGTCCGTATCTGGTCCTGAAAGCTGTCTTAGGAATATCACCCTCTTTAATCTTCAATTGATGACAGCCCGATCGAAGATCGATCTTAGAAAATACCTTTGCTCCTTGCAACTGATCGAACAAGTCATCGATCCGAGGTAGTGGATATCGATTCTTGATTGTCAGTTTATTCAACTCCCGATAGTCGATGCATAATCGAACGCTACCGTCCTTCTACTTCACGAATAACACCGGCGCTCCCCATGGTGATATACTGGGTCGAATATAATCCTTGTCCAGCAGTTCCTGTAGTTTCACTTTCAGTTCCTTCAGTTCCGTAGGAGCCATTCTATAAGGTGCTTTTGATACGGGTGCGGCTCCAGATACAAGATCTATCACAAACTCTATGGCTCGGTCGGGTGGTAATCCTGGTAGTTCCTCCAGAAATACATCGGGATAGTCCCGCACGACTTCAATATCTTCCATTTGTGGTGCTTCCTTGGTTAGGTCGACCACTGATACTAGATACCCGACTGCCCCCTTCTCAAGGCACTTCTTAGCCTTTAATGCTGAGAGTATGAGCTTGCGTCTACGGGGAAGTTTGGTTCCCGAAAAAATAAATTCTGCTCCTTCTTTGTCTTTAAATGTTAGCCTCTTTTCGGTGCATATTAGGTTTGCAGAATGCCGAGCTAACCAGTCCATTCACAAGATGATGTCAAAGTCTACCATCTCAAGTTATATCAAGGTTGGATCTAGGGTTTTCTCGCCAATGAGAACTGGACATGGTCCATAACCTTTCTCTAATTCCACTTCTAACCCCATCGGTGACCATACAAGTAATTTGTAGTCTAATGTTTTGATGGATAAGTTTATCTTCTTTCCGAATGACATAGATATAAATGAATGAGTAGCTCCTGAATCAAAGAGTACTCTGGCGGGTACGCCATTTATAGGTATGATACCTGTGATTTATTTTACTTAGTCTACATGCTCATACAATGTAATTACAACTTTAGAAAGTTTCAGTCATACCTGTGACCACATCGGGTGATGCGGTAGCATCCTCGGATGTAACAGCATATACCCGTCCCTGATGGAACTGCTTCTTGGGCTTAGGGCACTCCCTTGTCATATGTCCCGGTTGGTTGCAGTTATAACACTTCGGACTTTCAGAATTTGGCTTTGGTTGAGGTTGAGCTACTGGAGTAGTCTTGGTTGCAGCAGTAAAATTCTGAGGGCGGAAAGGCTTATATGTCTTGTTATTGCCTCCGTTGTAAGAATTTCTAGCTGGTCTTTTGAAACCCCGGTTCTGTGTGAAATAACTCTCCTTCTGGCTCGATTCAATAACTCTAGCTATTTGGACAGCTTCATTATAAATCTTTTTTTCTAAGCCCAGAACGTGCTCTCTGATGCTTCCTCTCAGTCCCGTGACGAACCTATGGGTTTTGGTGTCTTCTTCTTTCATACTAAGTGGTGCGAAGAAAAACAGCTCTTCATAACGCTGTTGATATGCATCCACTGACATCTGTCCCTGATATAGACTCAAGAACTCCTTCTCCATAGAATCTCTGAAGCTTCGTGGAAAATATTTCTCAAAGAAAGCTTCTTTATAAACAGCCCAAGTCAGTTGGGCGTGCTTGGTCAATAAGTAAGCCCTGGCTGATTTCCACCAATGATGTGCGTCACCCTTTAGCATGAAGGTGGCACATAATACTTTTTCTTCCTCTGTAATAGTCATCATGAGGAAATTTCTCTCCATCTCGTCTATCCAGTGTGCTGGCCATAATGGATCAGACGGTTTGTCATTAAATTCCCTGGGCTTCATCTTCAAAAACCTCTCAACCAGTCGAGAGTGATCCATCTGATTTTGGGGGTATGCCCCAAACATAGGGGGTGGATACTGATAATTAACCTGAGCTGCTTTCGGACCAGGTACTGGAATTTGTGCAGCAGGTTGTTGAGTTGTTTGAGGTGCTGGGTGGTTACCCACCGGTGCTGCACTGGCTTGTCCCATCTGCATGGGTGTAGCATTAGCCGCCTGAAACATGATTCCCATTGCAACCTGCATCTGAGCCTGTGTGTGTTGCATCTGTTGTAGCTGCTGAGCTAGGTTCATAACTACGGTTGCTAGTTCCGGTGGTGGAGGTGGCAAATTTGTAGGATTTGCCTGATCTGGATTTCCTGGGACATATACATTCTCTTGGCTAGTTTCCTCCACAGGTGGTGGTGGTGGAACTGCATTTCGGCTCTGTCTGGTTACTCTTCTTCCAGACATATTTTCCTTCTGAGATGGGTGGTGCCTGAAAATCATCAGAATAAGTGAGAAAATCATCGATACTCCATGTAGGCACGTTAACCGATGTAAACTTTCAAATTTCAATTCATTTTATAAACAAAATACTGTCTTTTCTATGCTGGGTCGATGGTGAGGGTCGATGGTATGTCCGACCCTGAGTATCCGACCCTGGGAATAACCTGTTCTTCCCGAGAGCTGAGGGTCGATGTGAGGGTCGATGGGTGTCCGACCCTCAGTTCCGACCCTTAGTTTTTTGCCAGATTCCCCGGAGGCGGGGGTTGATGGGAGGGTCCGTCCGGAGGGTCGGGTTCCGGGGTCGAATTGTCCGACCCTCAGACCAAAAATCAGATTTTTAAGATCCGATTTTGGGTCATTTCTTATTATTTCCCTCCCATTTCGACTCGTCTCTCCCCTCCGAGTTGCTACGGTTGCCACTCCACTGTTTTTGGTCGGTTTGAGTCCGGGTTTCGACGTCCACGTCATCCATACAGGTATGTTCTCCCTTTTTTTCCCTGTTTTTAGGTTTCCATTCCTAGGTTTTTGCTCATTTAACTGGTATTCTTCAAATCAAAATTTTCCAACCGTAAAAATTCGATTTTTATTGGGGGCTTTTGTTATTGGTGTCTCAAGGAACGAAAGCCCTCAAAATTTTTTGAGTTTCATCGGTTGGTTATCGAGAAACTTGGATTTGTGCTCGTTTGCCCTAATTTGTTGAAATTTTTTTGATTTCTTGAAATTCCTTCAAATTGGACTTCATTAGTTCCAAATTCCTACGGTGTGAGTGTTGTAGGATATGTTGGAACCTACATAAGTCCTCCTGCCCACGTGTACGGGTGAAAAGTGAGGCTTTCAGCCAATTTACGTTGTAATAATGCCAAATTTCAGATTTTTATCCTATTAACTCCTTGTCTCCCTTTTTCTTTCTTATCTGCAGATACCATGGCTCGTACCAAGATACATCGAGTTCGTGATCCGCTTCGCTTCTGCTCCAATGAAGCCGAGGCACACAATGCCGACTATGCTCGTAAGAAAGTGGAGGGTGGTCATATGGTGAACTTGGCTGAGCTAGCCTGGTTCAACGTAAAGAGAGCATTTGGTGATATGGGGTGGCTCCCTGTCATCACTTACGACGCGTGCACATGTCCAGATTGGGTGCGCCAGTTCTATTGTAATCTCCAGGTGGTGGGGAATTACAATGACGTTGAGCGTGGTTAAGAGTTGCGCATCACTAGCTATGTTAAAAGGGTGCACATTTCCTTTGACTATCGGCAACTAGCCGATCTACTGGGCATACCCTATGATGGCCCCATGGCTTACTGTGCACCTGGAGCCCCAGTTTGTTTCCATGGAGATGAGGGCAGAGATCGACAATCAACTGCTACGACCAGATCGCTGGCAGATGAGAGCTTGTTACCTGCGTCCAGCTCCACGGGTCTTCTGCAAGATTATGCATCATAATCTGATTCCGCAGAGTGGGCACTATGAAAGGGTTTCTCAGCTGACCCAGTTTTTGATATATAGTATCTACACCAGACAGCCAGTGTGCCTTCCCTACATCATCATGCGGACCATGATTAGTGCTACATTGTCCGGTCATAGGGGTAATCTACCCTATGGACGAATGATTACCGTTCTACTGAACCGCCTGGGGGTTGACTTAGTGGATGAGAAGATTCAGGAGAAGACCTTCTCGTCGCCTCTAAATTGGGAGGCTATCTGCAAGATGGGTATGCGGGATGCCCAAGTCAGTGATGAGAAGAGGAACGAGATGGTACGCCCTCACACTCGCATTGAGATGGTTGACGCTTAGGCTGCTGCTGTCGCTGCTAGAGCTCATGTGGATCCTGTCGATGATGACGATCGTATGTATATGGATGTCGACTCGATACCACCACCTTTACCTACGCATGCGGCTGGAGTTAGTACTTCTTTTGCAGTGGATCCTATACCTGAGACTGGTCCTTCTCATGCGGCTGGTCCTTCACGCCCACCTCCTGACCTGATAGAGATGTTGCAGAAGATCAGGGAGGCTCAGCGCAGATCTGATCTGAGGATGGAGAAGTTGCTAGACGCTCAGCGTGTGAGAGTGGATGAGCTGTTAGCCGCCCAGCACATATCAGACACACGGATGGGAGAGCTCATAGAGGTACAGCGTGCGACTGATCGGAGGGTAGCCGATCTCACAGCTAGTCTACAGACGACCCAGACTCAGATAGCCTGGTTGACTAGAGTCTATACTGAGGACTATGACTGAGATCGTAAGGCCCCGCCTCCTCCTTCACCTCCAGCTTCTTGATTGTACTTTATTTCCTTGTACTACAGAGTAACTGTCTAGATTGTAGACTGTACTCTACTTTAGGTATGTATATACGTTTTGTTTCTCTCTCTCATTGTATGTAACTTGTTTCTTCATTAATAGATGCATTATTCTCTTTTTAAATTTTGTCTCAACCATCAGTTGTGCTTATAGTGTGTTAATATTACTATTTTTAATTTTATCCTATCTCAGTTCACAATTGTCTCGAATGTATGTTAGTTCAACGGACAAGGCCTGAGATGCTCTGATACCAAGTTGTCACTCCCCAATTATGCACTGTTCAGAATGGTGTGATGAACCACGAGCAAACCAACGGTTCAACTAGGATCTCGAGTAGACTATATCCGTGTTATCTAAACTCCCATACATCCATAATCATAATCAGAGTAAATACACAATAGCGGAAGTCTTATAATAAAATGAACTGAGAATCTATTGTGATATTAATATTTAAATAGAAAATTATTCTATATCAACTGAGACATAAATAATTATCAAATACATGTCGTTATTAAATCCAAATAAAAAAATCTAGAAAACGAATACACATGAGTTGCACTCGCAAGAGGAGTCATGTGTATCTACTTCAGCTTCAGCTTTCATCGCCGCTACGTCCCCGTATCCTGGAGCATTCATATAATCTTCAACGGTATAACCTGCATCATCAACTAAAAATATTCGACGTCGTGGGGGTGAGCACACATCACGGCTCAGTGAGTAGACAAAACAATGCAACAGTACATATACATGCAATAAATTCATATCTTTGGTCTGGTTTATAGTTTACAATGCGCAATAGAAAGGTTGGGTGGTCAAAGGTTAACGTTTATTGACCCCGCCTCTATACACAGGGTGTGGAAGTCCGCCCGAAGGTTAACGTTTATCGTCGTCCCCATCCACCCTAATCATGAACATTATATAACAAAGGTTAACGTTTATTGCTATATAGTGCCATACCAACACGTAAGCCCCTGTTAGCGAGGGCATGCAAACTGGGTTCACAACTAACCAATCCTAATGCCAAACAGTGTATCCAAGGCCTCACCCTAACATCCCTGAGAATGTCCATAGAGATAGAGCTAAGGCCCCCCGGTAGAGTCAGAGACTACAAGGACCGAGACCACCTCCCCTGATACTCTATGACATAATAGTTCTGCTAAAGTAATGGCGATACGACGATGCTAATGCACAAGACTTGAGTTAGAGATAGAGCTAAAGTGCTGAGACCCGCCAAAGGTTAACGTTTATTAACGTTCTCTCCACACCTCCCCTGATACTCGTTCGCATCAAATACACCAACCACACACATACAATCACATGCCTATTCCTATCATCATCATCATCATCATCATGTTATAAACAATAAATTAAATATGCATGAACAAATAATAGAAATATTGGATGGCATGTTGTATGCACATTACAAACATATTCGCATAAAATCAAGCATGGCATTGGACTCAATAAAATAAAAAATTATTTGTTTAGTTTAGAGTTCTGTTTCCTCACCTTAGCTTGCTAATAGATACTTTTTCAAGCTTTATAATCACCTTTATATTGTTATTGTATTGCTAGAAGACCTAACAAAGTCGATAGAATTTAATTAGAATTAATTCTGAATTTAAAGACCATTCTGTTAACTGAGGGTCGGAGGTAGGGTCGGAGTCATGATCGACCCTGGGTGCGACCCTCCCCAAACTCTGAACTTCCCGAACACTGAGGGTCGATAGTTAGGATCACCGAGGGTCGGATGGTCATCGACCCTCGGTGCGACCCTCGGTGTACTTTGGTCAATTTCCCTCTTTTAGCCCATTCTTCGTGCTTGGGTTCCTATGGCTTGCTCCTACATTCCATTCAACACTCATTCCATGGTCTGAAACCATGAATCATCCACCTAAATAGCTTTCATGCATTCTCCTATGGTTTTTCATAAAAACCTAACCATGGGTTGATGGTTTGGGTTTCTCCGAGATCACACTCTCATCAATATCTAACCTAAGGTCTGTAGAAACTCATGGAATTAGTATCTATACCTGAGAAAAATACTCCTTCTCTGCAACTCTTCTCTTTTGGCTAAATTCTCTTCCTTGCTTCTCTTATTCCTCTTTTCCTTCTCTTCTCTTTCTCTCAATTCAATTAGGGTTGTGAAAGGAGTGAAAGAGGCTTAGGGACGTCCTTTAAATAGAGTAGGAACATCCTAAAATAAGTCCCTTTGAGATTAGGAAAGAATCCAAATCGAAAATTAGAAAATTTCTTAATTTCAGTTTCAGAGGCAACTGAAGGTCGATGGGAAGGTCGATGATCCCGTCGACCCTAGGTTTCTAATGAGTCCGACCCTCCCTTCAAAACTAAGGGTCTGACTTTCTGTTTTGGCGGGTCCGACCTTCATTGGCTGGGTATGCGACCCTCCCCTTAAATTAAGTATTTTTAGGTCGATTTGATACCTGGGATCTCGATCTCCTTCACGCCCTTGGTCCATTTGACTCGACTATGATAGGTAAACCTGGTTCAAGGTGGTAAGACCGGGTTAGATTGACACGGGTCTTACAACTCCCCTGTACTTATAAAAATTTCGTCCTCGAAATTGTACGTACCTTCTGAATCAAATAAGTGAGGGTATTGCTTTCGCATAGTATTTTCTTCTTCCCATGTAATTTCTTCCATATCTCTACTTTTCCAGGTGACCTTAACATAATAGATATCTCGGTTGCGTAGTCGTTGAGCCTTTCAGCTGGTGATTTCAGTTGGTGTTATTTCGAATGTCAAATCATCAGGCAAATCCGGTAAATCTACTATCAATACGTGCGTTGGATCCTTGACATACTTCTTCAATAGGGAAATGTGAAATACGTCATGCACACTCGACATAGATGGTGGTAGTGCTAACTGATAAGCCACTTTACCACGCTTAGCTAGAATTTCATACGGCCCGACATATCTTGGACTTAGTTTCCCTATCTGTTCGAACCTTTTCAATCCTCACATAAGCGATACCTTCTAAAATACTTTATCACCTACAACGAATTCCAGATCTCTGCGTCGAGTATCTGCATATTGCTTCTGACGGTTCTGAGCCGTTCTCTCTCTTTCCTTGATAATGTCGACCACTCGGCAAGTCTTTTGCACAAATTCTGGTCCAATAATACTACGTTCTCCAACTTCATTCCAAAACAAAGGAGTTCGACACTTCCTTCCGTATAGTGCTTCATAAGGTGACATCTGTATAGTAGCGTGATAGCTATTGTTATAAGCGAACTCGATCAATGGTAACTTTTCATCCCATGATCCTTTGAAATCAATTACACATGCTCGTAGCATATCTTCTAGAATCTGGATTGTACGCTCTGACTGTCCGTCTGTCTATGGGTGGAATGTAGTACTGAAATTCGAAATTGTACCCATAGCCTTTTGCAATCTTTCCCAAAACTTGGAAGTAAATCATGGATCTCTATCAGATACAATGCTCTCTGGTACACCGTGTAATCGAACAATATTATCTACATACAGCTTTGCTAACCTTTCTAGAGTATACTGATGTCGTATAGGTATGAAGCGAGCTGTTTTAGTCAGACGGTCCACAATCAAACAAACTGCGTCAACTACTCGAGGAGTCAGTGGTAGTCCCGTGACGAAGTTCATAGTGATGCAGCCCCATTTCCATGCTGGTTCCGATAATGGCTGTAACAGTCCTACAGGTCTTTGTCATTCAGCCTTTACTTTCTGATAATTTAGGCATTGAGACACGAACTTGGCTACATCTGCTTTCATTCCCCTCCACCAATATAGTTTCTTTAGATCATGATACATTTTTGTACTTCCAGGATGTATCGAAAAGATGGTGGTATGGGCTTCTTTTATCAGTCGGTGTCTAATGTCCATACTTTCTGTTTTAAGTACACATATTCTTCCTTTGTATTTCAGTACTCTCTCTTCGTCCAAGGTGAACTCAGGATTAGTCCGACCTTTCTCGATATCTTCTTGTACTGTTATCAGATAAGGATCTGATTTGATAGCTGTCTTCACTTCATCCATTATGTCCGGTATAATCTTCAATGCAGTGAACATGTTCGAAAACCGATGAACAAACCCTTGGTTGGCTGATCCATCCGTTGTGTCTATCACATACTGCTCATTTCCGTGATTGAATACCATTCCGATAGTACACATTGCTGCAGTTGTGCTAACCTCTCCTTGCGATTTTATCATTGCTTTTCTGCTTAACGCATCCGCTACTACGTTCGCTTTTCCCGGATGATACTGGATATCACAATCATAGTCTTTCAATAGTTCCAGCCATTTTCTTTGTCTCATATTCAACTCCTTCTGATTAAATAAATAAGTAAGACTTTTATGATCCGACTTAATCTGAAATTTCTCTCCGTATAGGTAATGTCTCCATATCTTGACAGCATGTACTACTGCCGCTAACTCCAAATCATGGGTGGGGTAATTTTTCTCATGTATCTTCAATTGTCTCGAGGCATAAGCAATTACTTGCTCTCCTTGCATAAGCACACATCCTAGTCCCAGTCCCGACGCATCAGTGTATAAAGTAAATGTCTGTCCTGGAACGGGAATAGTCAAAATTGGAGCAGATATCAATCTAGTATTCAACGTTTGGAAACTCTTCTCACATTTATCGGTCCACACGGACTTTTTACTTTTCTTAGTTAAACTGGTGAGAGGTACGGAAATACGAGAATAGTTTTCTACGAATCTCCGATAATAACCAGCTAGACCCAGAAAACTTTTAATTTCTGAAACGCTCTTTGGTGCTTCCCAATTTATAATAGCCTCGATCTTGCTGGGGTCCACTTTGATTCCTTCAACGGATACTACATGGCCTAGGAAGGCGACTTCACTTTGCCAAAACTCACACTTTGAAAATTAGGCATATAGCTTCTCTTTCCTTAAACGCTGTAGGGCGGCGTTTAGGTTCTTGATATGAGTTTCTTCATCCTTGGAGTATACCAATATATCATCAATAAATACTATAACCGATGTATCCAACATATCATGGAAGACATGGTTCATTAGTTCCATAAAAGTTGCTAGTGCGTTTGTTAATCCAAAAGACAAGACCAATAACTCATAATGTCCGTATCTGGTCCTGAAAGCTGTCTTAGGAATATCACCCTCTTTAATCTTCAATTGATGATAGCCCGATCGAAGATCGATCTTAGAAAATACCTTTGCTCCTTGCAACTGATCGAACAAGTCATCGATCCGAGGTAGTGGATATCGATTCTTGATTGTCAGTTTATTCAACTCCCGATAGTCGATGCATAATTGAACGCTACCGTCCTTCTACTTCACGAATAACACCGGCGCTCCCCATGGTGATATACTGGGTTGAATATAATCCTTGTCCAGCAGTTCCTGTAGTTGCACTTTCAGTTCCTTCAGTTCCGTAGGAGCCATTCTATAAGGGGCTTTTGATACGGGTGCGGCTCCAGATACAAGATCTATCACAAACTCTGTGGCTCGGTCGGGTGGTAATCCTGGTAGTTCCTCTGGAAATACGTCAGGATAGTCCCGCACGAATTTAATATCTTCCATTTGTGGTGCTTCCTTGGTTAGGTCGACCACTGATACTAGATACCCGACTGCCCCCTTCTCAAGGCACTTCTTAGCCTTTAGTGCTGAGAGTATGAGCTTGCGTCTACGGAGAAGTTTGGTTCCCAAAAAACTAAATTTTGCTCCTTCTTTGTTTTTAAATGTTAGCCTCTTTTCGGTGCATAATAGGTTTGCAGATTGCCGAGCTAAACAGTCCATTCCCAAGATGATGTCAAAGTCTGCCATCTCAAGTTGTATCACGGTTGCATCTAGGGTTTTCTCGCCAATGCGAACTGGACATGGTCCATAACCTTTCTCTAATTTCACTTCTAACCCCATCGGTGACCGTACAAGTAAATTGTAGTCTAATGTTTTGATGGGTAAGTTTATCTTCTTTCCGAATGACACAGATATAAATGAATGAGTAGCTCTTGAATCAAAGAGTACTCTGGCATGTACGCCATTTATAGGTACGATACCAGTGATTTATTTTACTTAGTCTACATGCTCATACAATGTAATTACAACTTTAAAAAGTTTCAGTCATACCTGTGACCACATCGGGTGATGCGACAGCATCCTCGGATGTAACAACATATACCCGTCCCTGATGGAACTGCTTCTTGGGCTTAGGGCACTCCCTTGCCATATGTCCCGGTTGGTTGCAGTTATAACACTTTGGACTTTCAAAATTTGGATTTGGCTGAGGTTGAGCTACTGGAGTAGTCTTGGTTGCAGCAGTAAAATTCTGAGGGCGGAAAGGCTTATATGTCTTGTTATTGCCTCCGTTGCAAGAATTTCCAGCTGGCCTTTTGATACCCTGGTTCTGTGTGAAATAACTCTCCTTCTGGCTTGATTCAATAACTCGAGCTATTTGGACAGCTTCATTATAAATCTTTTTTTCTAAGCCCAAAACGTGCTCTCTGATGCTTCCTCTCAGTCCCGTGACGAACCTATGGGTTTTGGTGTCTTCTTCCTGCGTACTAAGTGGTGCGAAGAAAAACAGCTCTTCATAACGCTGTTGATATGCATCCACTGACATCTGTCCCTGATATAGACTCAGGAACTCCTTCTCCATAGAATCTCTGAAGCTTCGTGGAAAATATTTCTCAAAGAAAGCTTCTTTATAAATAGCCCGGCCAAGTCAGTTGGGCGTGCTTGGTCAATAAGTAAGCCCTGGCTGATTTCCACCAATGATGTGCGTCACCCTTTAGCATGAAGGTGGCACATAATACTTTTTCTTCCTCTGTAATAGTCATCATGAGGAAATTTCTCTCCATCTCGTCTATCCAGTGTGCTGGCCATAATGGATCAGACGATTTGCCGTTAAATTCCCTAGGCTTCATCTTCAAAAACCTCTCAACCAGTCGAGAGTGATCCATCTGATTTTGGGGGTATGCCCCAAACATAGGGGGTGGATACTAATAATTAACCTGAGCTGCTTTTGGACCGGGTACTGGAATTTGTGCAGCAGGTTATTGAGGTGTTTGAGGTGCTGGGTGGTTACCCACCGGTGCTGCACTCGCTTGTCCCGTCTGCATGGGTGTAGCATGAGCAGCCTGAAACATGATTCCCATTACAACCTGCATCTGAGCCTGTGCGTGTTGCATCTGTTGTAGCTGCTGAGCTAGGTTCATAACTACGGTTGCTAGTTCCGATGGTGGAGGTGGCAAATTTGTAGGATTTGCCTGATCTGGATTTCCTGGGACATATACATTCTCTTGGCTAGTTTCCTCCACAGGTGGTGGTGGTGGAACTGCATTTCGGCTCTGTCTGGTTACTCTTCTTCCAGACATATTTTCCTTCTGAGATGGGTGGTGCCTGAAAATCATCAGAATAAGTGAGAAAATCATCGATACTCCATGTAGGCACGTTAATCGATGCAAACTTTCAAATTTCAATTCATTTTATAAACAAAATACTATCTTTTCTATGCTGGGTCGATGGTGTGTCCGACCCTGAGTATCCGACCCTGGGAATAACCTGTTCTTCCCGAGAGCTAAGGGTCGATGTAAGGGTCGATGGGTGTCCGTCCCTCAGTTCCGACCCTTGGTTTTTTGTCAGATTCCCGAGAGCCGAGGGTCGATGGGAGGGTCGATCCGAGGGTCGATGGTTCTGGTCGAATTATCCGACCCTCAGACCAAAAATCAGATTTTTAAGATCCGATTTTGGGTCTTTTCTTATTATTTCCCTCCCATTTCGACTCGTCTCTCCCCTCTGAGTTGCTACAGTGCCACTCCACTGTTTTTGGTCAGTTTGAGTCTGGGTTTCGACGTCCACGTCATCCATACAGGTATGTTCTCCCTTTTTTTCCCTGTTTTTAGGTTTCCATTCCTAGGTTTTTGCTCATTTAACTGGTATTCTTCAAATTAAACTTTTTCCAACCGTAAAAATTCGATTTTTATTGGGGGCTTTTGTTATTGGTGTCTCAAGGAACGAAAGCCCTCAAAAATTTTTGAGTTTCATCGGTTGGTTATCGAGAAACTTGGATTTTTGCTCGTTTGCCCTAATTTATCGAATTTTTTTCGATTTCTTGAAATTCTTTCAAATTGGACTTCATTAGTTCCAAATTCCTACTGTGTGAGTGTTGTAGGATATGTTGGAACCTACATAAGTCCTCCTACCCGTGTGTACGGGTAGAAAGTTAGGCTTTCGACCAATTTACGTTGTTATAATGTTAAATTTCGGATTTTTATCCTATTAACTCCTTGTCTCCCCTTTTCTTTCTTATCTGCAGATACCATGGCTCGTACCAAGATACCCCGAGTTCGTGATCCACTTCGCTTCCGCTCCAATGAAGCCGAGGCACAGTATGCCGACTATGCTCGTAATAAAGTGGAGGGTGGTCGTACGGTGAACTTGGCTGAGCTAGCCTTATTCAACGTAGAGAGAGAATTTGGTGATATGGGGTGGCTCCCTGTCATCACTAACGACGCGTGCACATGTCCAGATTTGTTGCGCCAGTTCTATTGTAATCTTCAGATGGTGGGAAATTACAATGACGTTGAGCGTGGTCAAGAGTTGCGCATCACCAGCTATGTTAAAGGGGTGCACATTTCCTTTGACTATCGGCAACTAGCCGATCTACTGGGCATACCCTATGATGGCCCCATGGTTTACTATGCACCTGGAGCCCCAGTTTGTTTCCATGGAGATGAGGGCAGAGATCGACAATCAGCTGCTACCACTTGATCGCTGGCAGATGAGAGCTTGTTACCTGCGTCCAGCTCCACGGGTCTTCTGCAAGATTATCCAGCATAATCTGATTCCGCAGAGTAGGCACTATGAGAGGGTTTCTCAGCTGACCCAGTTTTCTGATATATAGTATCTGCACTAGACAGTCAGTCTGCCTTCCCTACATCATCTTGCGGACCATGATTAGTGCTACATTGTCCGATTATAGGGGTAATCTACCCTATGGATGTATGATTACCTTTCTACTGACCCACCTGGGGGTTGACTTAGTGGATGAGAAGATTCAGGAAAAGACCTTCTCGTTGCCTCTAGATTGGGAGGCTATCTGCAAGATGGGTATGCTGGATGCCCAAGTCAGTGATGAGGGGAGGAACGAGATGGTACACCCTCACACTCGCATTGAGATGGCTGCCGCTGAGGCTGCTGCTGCCGCTGCTAGAGCTCATGTGGATCCTATCGATGATGACGATCGTATGTATATGGATGTCGACTCGATACCACCGCCTTCACCTACGCATGTGGCTGGAGTTGGTACTTCTTCTGCGGCGGATCCTGTACCTGAGACTGGTCCTTCTCATGCGTCTGGTCCTTCATGCCCACCTCCTGACCTGATGAAGATGTTGCAGGAGATCAGGGAGGCTCAGCGCAGATCTGATCTGAGGATGGAGGAGTTGTTAGACGCTCAACGTGTGAGAGTGGATGAGCTGTTAGCCGCCCAACACATATCAGACACACGGATGGGAGAGCTCATTGAGGTACAGCGTGCGACTGATCGGAGGGTAGCCGATCTCACAGCTAGTCTACAGACGACCCAGACTCAGATAGCCAGGTTGACTAGAGTCTATGCTGAGGACTATGACAGAGATCGTGAGGCCCCGCCTCCTCCTTCACCTCCAGCTTCTTGATTGTACTTTATTTCCTTGTACTACAGAGTAACTGTCTGGGTTGTGGACTGTACTCTGCTTTAGTTATGTATATACATTTTGTTTTTCTCTCTCATTGTATGTAACTTGTTTCCCCTTTAATAGATGCATTATTCTCTTTTTAAATTTGGTCTCAACCATCACTTGTGCTTACAGTGTGTTAATATTACTGTTTTTACTTTTATCCTATCTCAGTTCACACTTGTCTCGAATGTATGTTAGTTCAGCGGACAAGGCCTGAGATGCTCTGATACCAAGTTGTCACACCCCTATTCCGCGCTGTTCAGAATGGTGTGATGAACCGCTAGCAAACCAACGGTTCAACCAGGATCTCGAGTAGGCTATATCCGTGTTATCTAAACTCCCATACATCCATAATCATAATCAGAGTAAATACACAATAGTGGAAGTCTTATAATAAAATGAACTGAGAATCTACTGTGATATTAATATTTAAATAGCAAATTATTCTATATCAACTGAGACATAAATAATTATCAAATACATGTCTTTATTAAATCCAAATAAAAAAATCTAGAAAATATCTAATCGAATACACATGAGTTGCACTCGCAAGAGGAGTCATGTGTATCTACTTCAGCTTCAGCTTTCATCGCCGCTACATCCCCGTATGCTGGAGCATTCATATAATCTTCAACGGTATAACCTGCATCATCAACTAAAAATATTCGACGTCGAGGGGGTGAGCACACATCACGGCTCAGTAAGTAGACAAAACAATGCAACAGTACATATGCATGCAATCAATTCATATCTTTGGTCTGGTTTATAGTTTGCAATTCACAATAGAAAGGTTGGGTGGTCAAAGGTTAACGTTTATTGACCCCGCCTCTATACACAGGGTGTGGAAGTCCCCCGAAGGTTAACGTTTATCGTCGTCCCCATCCACCCTAATCATGAACATTATATAACAAAGGTAAACGTTTATTGCTATATAGTGCCATACCAAAACGTAAGCCCCTGTTAGCGAGGGCTTGTAAACTGGGCTCGCAACTAACCAATCCTAATGGCAAACAGTGTATCCAAGGCCTCACCCCCGCATCCCTCAGAATGTCCATAGAGACTACAAGGACCGAGACCACCTCCCCTGATACTCTACGATATAATAGTTTTGCTAAAGTAATGGCGATACGACGATGCTAATGCACAAGACTTGAGTTAGAGATAGAGCAAAAGTGCTGAGACCCGCCAAAGGTTAACGTTTATTGACGTTCTCATCACACCTCCCCTGACACTTGCTCGCATCAAGTACACCAACCACACACATACAATCACATGCCTATTCCTATCATCATCATCATCATCATGTTATAAACAATAAAATAAATATGCATGAACAAGTAATAGAAATATTGGATGGCATGTTGTATGCACATTACAAACATATTCGCATTAAATCAAGCATGGCATTGGACTCAATAAAATAGAAAACAGTTTGTTATTAACCAATTAGTTTAAAGTTCTGTTTCCTCATCTTAGCTTGCTAATAGATACTTTTCCAAGCTTTATAATCACCTTTATATTGTTATTGTATTGCTAGAAGACTTAACAAAGTCGATAGAATTTAATTAGAATTAATTCTGAATTTAAAAACCATTCTGTTAACTGAGGGTCGGAGGTAGGGTCGGAGTCATGATCGACCCTGGGTGCGACTCTCCCCAAACTCTGAACTTCCTGAAGACTGAGGGTCGATAGTTAGGATCACCTAGGGTCAGATGGTCATCGACCCTCGGTGCGACCCTCAGTGTACTTTGGTCAATTTTCCCCTTTTAGCCCATTCTTCGTGCTTGGGATCCTATGGCTTGCTCCTACATTCCATTCAATATTCATTCCATGGTTTGAAACCATGAATCATCCACCTAAATAGCTTTCATGCATTCTCCTATGGTTTTCCATGAAAACCTAACCATAGTTTGATGGTTTGGGTTTCTCCGAGATCACACTCTCATCAATATCTAACCTAAGGTCTGAAGAAACTCATGGAATTAGTATCCATACCTGAGAAAAATACTCCTTCTCTGCAACTCTTCTCTTTTGGCTAAATTCTCTTCTTTGCTTCTTTTTTTCCTCTTTTCCTTCTCTTCTCTTTCTCTCAATTCAATTAGGGTTGTGAAAGGAGTGAAAGAGGCTTAGGGATGTCCTTTAAATAGAGTAGGAACATCCTAAAATAAGTCCCTTTGAGATTAGGAAAAAATCCAAATCGAAAATTAGGAAATTTCCTAATTTCAGTTTCGGAGGCAACTGAGGGTCGATGGGAGGGTCGATGATCCCGTCGACCCTAGGTTTCTAATGAGTCCGACCCTCCCTTCAAAACTGAGGGTCTGACTTTCTGTTTTGGGGGGTCTGACCCTCCTTGGCTAGGTATGCGACCCTACCCTTAAATTAAGTGTTTTTGGGTCGATTTGATACCTGGGATCTTGATCTCCTTCATGCCCTTGGTCCATTTGACTCGACCATGATAGGTAAACCTGGTTCAAGGTGGTAAGACCGGGTTAGATTGACACGGGTCTTACAACACCCCCCTTCACATACCACACACTAACTAAAACATACACATGCCTAACGTCTAACAATCCTAGCATATGAAATGCATGAACAGATAATAGTAACACAAGAAGTAACTACATGGCATGTGAAATGCACAGACATCAAGCAATGAAATTCATATACAATTTAGTTGCAAAGGTTTACTGGTTAATTAGTTAATTAGAGTTTGGGTCTTGTCCCTTACCTGACGCATGATAACAATCCTGCTGTTTACAGGTCCTACATAATCATGTTAAAGAGTTAGAATTAATTTATTAAGGTCACAGTTGGTCAGAACCTCTCCTGACCAAATAAACAAGGCTCGGAAGGCATACCGGTCGCAGGTACCGGTCTCAGGGGAGTGAGACCGGTATGGTGCCACCGGTATATACCGGTTGCGGTACATACCGGTTTCAGTTAGTGAGACCGGTATGTCCCTGGGGTATATACCACAGGTCCATACCGCTGGACCTTGCTTCCCACCGGTATAGTCCGTGGTTTGGATCCGAGAGCAAGGTCTCGGATCTCTCTTCCATGTCGGTTATCGGCTAGGTTTCTAGGGTTTCTCCTAACCCACACTAAGGTCCAAGTATCCTAATGGCATTTTGATTTCGGCTAGAACGCCGTATCAAACCAGATCAGATTTGAAAGAAGAAAGATCTAGGGTTTTGGATTGTCGCGTCGCTTCGCGGCTCCGATCTGACATCCTAGTATTACTAATAGTATAGAGCACTTACCGACGGTGTTCGTCGGTTGGCGGCGAGCTCTTCCAACGGAAACCTCCTTCCTGGGCAGCCTCTTCTTCCTTGCTCCTTCCCAACTCTCCTCCAGACGGCTAGGGTTTGAGAAGGATCAATGTAGTGTGATAATCTCTATTAATAGAGGACAGCCGTTCTTGGGAAGGTTTTCCACGATTGAAAACTTTCCAAGTTTCCTTTAGGAGTGAGGGACTCGCTGGAGTCCGTCTTCTACAGAAACGAAACATACCGGTCGCACATACCGATCTGACTGACTCAGACCGGTATACCATACCGGTTGCACCATACCGGTCTGACTGACTCAGACCAGTATAGTCAGATCGGTGTGAGTTTTTTACAAATTTTGAGTGGTTCTCATACCTGAAATTTGCGTGGTTCGTCATCCGGCTTCGCCTTCCGGTCCGGTTATGATTGGAACACCTGTCATCATATAACACCACGGGTTAGACCTGGTTTTTAGAACACGGTTCTTACAACTCTACCACCCTTAAAAGAAATTTCATCCCCGAAATTTGCATGTAGGTCTCACAATTCCCCCTCCCGTAAAAAAAATTTCATCCTCGAAATTATACGTACCTTCAGAGTAAAAAAGATGGGCGTATTCTTGTCGCATGGCATCCTCCTCCTCCCAAGTAATTTCTTCTACGCCCTAACTTTTCCAAACTACCTTGACATAGTGGATAGCTCGCCTTCGAAGCTGTTGTACCTTTTTACTAATGAGCTGGATTGGCACTACCTCGAAGGTTAAGTCTTCTGACAAATCTGGGGGGTCTGCAACAAGAATGTGCAAAGGTTCTCTCACGTACTTCTTTAGTAAGGACACGTGAAAGGCGTTGTGGACGCTAGACATCGCTGGTGGCAATGCAAGTTGATAGGCCACTTTGTCGCATCGGGATAGAATTTCATATGGTCCCACATATCTAGGACATAGTTTTCCTTTTCTACCGAACCCCTTCAGTCCTCTTACTGGTGACACCTTCAAGAAAACTTTATCACCAATCAGGGTGGAAGATTGTACTGAACTTTAATTTCGTCCCCATTGCCTTATGTAGCCCCTCCCAGAACTTCGATGTGAAGCGTGGATCTCTATCAGATACTATGCTCTCTGGGATACCATGCAGTCTGACTATGTTGTCCATATACAATCTTGCCAACTTATCCATGGTATATACGGTCTGACTGGGATAAATTTGGCGGTCTTGGTAAGGCGATCTTCAACTACCCAAACAGCATTCACTGACCTTGGAGTCATAGGTAGACCAATGATAAAATCCATGGTAATACAATCCCATTTCCATGCCGGCTCAGGTAATGGTTGCATTAATTCTATGGGCCTCTGTCTTTCTGCTTTGACTTGCTGGCAGTTTAAACATTGAAACACATATCGGGCCACGTATGCTTTCATACCCCTCCACCAGTATAATCTCTTTAGGTCATGGTACATCTTGGTGCTCCCAGGATGTACTGAATATGGAGTAGAGTGAGCTTCCAACATGATTCGGTTTCTAATTTCCAGATCTTCATTCTCAGGTACACACAAACGCCCATGATATCTGAGTACCTTGTCTTCATCCAAGGTGAAATCAGGGTTGGCTCGACCCTTTTCCAAATCTTCTTGAACTTTCCTGAGGTATGGGTCCTGTATGACTGCTGCCTTTATTTCTTCCTTCAAGTCGGGCAAGATCTTCAATGCTGCAAACATAAGGGTAAACTGGTGTATCAACCCTTGCTCAATAGGGTAATCTGCTGACTTTATTAAGAGCTGTTCTTCATCCTCTGATGAGCCAGAAATAGCAGCACACAATGCTGCATTTGTACTTGGTCCTGCTTCAGGGTTCGATGCCCATTTCCTGCTCAGCGCATCAGCTACAATGTTAGTTTTACCAGGGTGATACTGAATGTCACAGTCGTAGTCCTTGAGTAATTCTAACCACCTCCTCTGCCTCATGTTCAAGTCTTTTTGGGTGAAAAGATACGTCAGGCTTTTGTGATCAGACTTAATCTGAAATTTCTCACCATACAGGTAATGCCTCCAAGTTTTGATAGCATGAATGACCACTGCCAATTCTAGGTCATGTGTAGGGTACTTCTTCTCATGCTCTTTCAGCTGTCTTGAGGCATAGGCTATCACCTATTCTCCTTGCATCAGCACACAACCCAGTCCCAAACCTGAAGCATCTGTATATAGTGTGAATGGGTGGTCTAGAGCTGGAATAGTCAATATAGGTGCTGATACCAATCTTGACTTCAGCGTCTGGAAGCATTTCTCACATTCTTCAGTCCATATAAACTTCTCCCCCTTTTTGGTCAACTTGGTGAGTGGAACAGTAATCTTAGAATAATCCTCCACAAACCTTCTGTAGTATCCAGCTAAGCCCAGGAAACTATGAATTTCAGCAACTGTCTTCGGCGCCTCCCATCCTACTATGGCAAAAATTTTACTGGGATCGACATTGATTCCTTCAGCAGACACCACGTGACCAAGGAAGGCCACTTCATTTAACCAGAATTCACATTTCTTGAATTTTGCATAGAGATTCTCTCTCCTCAGTCTTTGTAATGCTGCTCTTAGATGCACTGCGTGTGTTTCCTGATCCTTGGAGTATACTAAAATATCATCAATGAACACGATAACCGACGTATCCAACATGTCATGGAATACTCGGTTCATTAGCTCCATAAATGATGCAGGTGCATTAGTCAACCCAAAGGACATCACAAGAAACTTATAGTGCCCATAACACGTCCTGAAAGCTGTCTTGGGGATGTCTACCTCCTTAATCTTGAGTTGATGATACCCTGAACTCAGATCAATCTTCGAGAATACACTCGAACCTTGTAATTGATCAAACAAATTATCGATTCTTGGTAGTGGGTACCTGTTCTTGATAGTGAGCTTGTTTAATTCTCGATAGTCCATACAAAGACGTACGCTACCATCCTTTTTCTTGACAAAGAGCACAGGTGCTCCCCAAGGTGAGATACTAGGCCTTATAAATCCCTTGTCTAACAGTTCTTGCAGCTGAGTTTTTAACTCTTTCAACTCGATAGGAGCCATCCTGTAAGGTGCTTTAGACACAGGTGCTACCCCTGGTAGGAGGCCTATTGATGTGAATTAAATATGTATGTAACCGCAAGTGCACGGTATCGTGCAGTAACGGGTCGATCTCAGGGAGGAATCGTTATTATCCTAACTCAAATAAGGCAAAGCGTACCAAAGGGATATGATTGAATTAACACTCAAATCACTTTAAATAAAAATTAATTAAGCAATAAAAACAATAATAACCATTTATAACGGTACGAAAATTTACGAAACCACTAACCATAAAGTAACACAGATTTATTGCAAGAAAGAAACAAAATTAAAAGTAAAAGAATGTAAGAAAAACTTATCTCGATAGAAGATTTCTCTGTCGTTGCTCGTCGTCTTCTTGTCACTCCAAGGCGATGTGCAAACGATTACAAAGGGAGCCTTCTCTCCTAAATTAAATTAGTAATGGGGTACAACCTATATTTATCTACCCTACTACAGAGTTCTAAATCTAAAATTAAAACTAAAAACAAATAAATAAATAAGTAAAAATAAACTTAAGCAAGAAGAACACAACTTGAAAAGAAGAAAAAAAAACTAAGAATCTCAAACTCTCTCATAAATCTCAAAACTAAGAAAAAACTCATAATAGAATTCTTGGATGATTTTCTATTGCTGAGCATCACATATATATACAAGAGAGTAAAGATCACAATCAATCTTTACAATTGAATTACAAGAGATTTTGTGGAGATAATTTTGGTAACCGAATTCCAATCTTGTAGGTTCATTGTATATGGACGATTCTTGAGTAGAAAAAATCTTGCACCAACTCATCATATCTTTAGCATTATTATCTCTTTTTAAAAACTTTCATAATCGATTGCAGCTTTCCATTCTTCCTTGCCATGGCAATCTTATAAATTTGATTCCAAATAACTAAGGAATATTTTCTCAAGAGAATGGAATCTTTCACATGAGGTTGGGCTATTCTTTGACTTGGTCCAAGGCTGATCTTATACACAAAAATCGTGGCTCTCCTCATAAAATTAATCTTATGCCCGGCTGCCAAGTTGACTGGGTGAGTTAATTGGACAGGATCACCAAAAATTCATAAAATGATATTTTTAAGCTCAAATTTTTCCATTCTTTCACCTATACCCAACAAACATAAAATCAACATTAAATACCCAAGAAGTATCATAAATAGAATAAGGGATGTATATTTTATGCCCTAAATTCACACATAAAATGTGTTCATCAGATTCCCCCACACTTGAGCTTTGCTAGTCTCGAGCAAAGAAAAATATAAAAATAAAATAAAATCCTAACTCACTTTCGTAGGAATCACGATTGCACTTAGCACGTGCAACAAGCCTTTAAACCCCTAGGTTATCCCTAGTGGATGAGTTGTGTCTCGTGAGTATTTTCAGAGAATAAACACACAAAATTCATATAGAAATTTCAAACTTTAATTTTGGTATTAAGGAAAGAGAGCACACACATATCTTATTAGTCAAGACACTCAACTTGGGATCAAGAAAACATAGAAACCCCCACACTTGAACATTGCTACCTCATATGATTCAAACACTAAGGTTGCATCTCAATTAGGAAACCTTGTTATATCTTCCAAACATATCTCTCCTTAAGGTGAACCCTTTGTAACATACTGGTAACCAAGACCCAAGAATAGCTTTCAACACTTGTATCTTTTTTTTTCCTTTCTTTCTTCATCTTTAAACTACTCCACTACAATTGGCTTGAGAAGCAGGTGGTTATGCATTCCCATGTTACTATGTAGCTTCGCTTTTGACATATATCTTTAAAGACATTGATGTTAAAGAGTACTTTTTTTTCTTTTTCTCTTTTTTTTTTTTTTTTTTAATAACAAGAGCTGTATCCAAGGAATTTCAATCAAGACACCTCGCTTCTTGAGGCGGAATGTCCTGTATAGTTCCAAGAACAAAAAAACTCTTATATTATTATTTTCTTATTATGATTTTTTTTATAGTACAAGGAGGTCTCAGCTTTATTCAAAGGTTGAAATTACCAACTATAACCATAAAATATTCATCCCTTCAGGAGAGGTAAGATGTATTTTCTAACTTAATTCTCATCTCAAAATACAACCTAAGTACTATCCTCACATAGGGTTTCATTACTTCGTATGTGATAGTTTCCTAGGTCTCTTTCTCCTTCATCTTTTGTGTCAAAACCATAGAAATAGTGATTAACTTTCCCAAAAACCAAAGTTAAAAGGTTAAAATTTACAATGAAAGCTCAAAATTAATTTTTTTTATGAAATCTCAACCCTTCCCCCATAATTAAATCATGCATTGTCCTCAATGTATACAGAAAAATAAAAGACAAGGACAAGGGGAAGAAAAAAACTCCCTGAATCAAGGATCAATGTAAAAAGGCTCATGGAGATCCATGACCTCTTTAGTGGAGTCGTGTGGAAGCTCCAAAAATGGCTTCAAATGCTGGCCATTCACTTTGCTGGTTGCACCTGTACCTGGATTTAAAATCTCAATTGCACCCGATGAGAAAACATTTTGAACAATATAAGGACCCTCCCAACAAGATCTAAGTTTACCAGGAAAAATATGCAAACGAGAATTATAAAGCAAAACCTTGTCGCCAGGGGTGAAAGACTTCCGAATGATATGTCTGTCATGATAAGCCTTGGTCTTGTCTTTATAGATGCGGGCACTGTCGTAGGCATCATTTCTCAATTCATCCAACTCGAGTCTTTGGAGTCCTCTATGAGTGCTAGCATCTGACAAATCAAAATTTAATTTCTTAATTGCCCAAAATGCCCGATGTTCCAATTCGACTGGTAGATGGCAGGCTTTTTCGTACACTAAACGGTAAGGGGATTGACCAAGAATGGTCTTGAAAGCAGTTCTATAAGCCCACAAAGCATCTATGAGACGAATGGACCAATCCTTATGAGTAGGATTGACAGTTTTTTCTAAAATTTGCTTGATTAGTCGATTGGATACTTTAACCTGTCCACTAGTCTAAGGGTGGTAAGGGGTTGCCAATTTATGGGTAATACCATATTTTCGAACAAGGACCTCAAATGGTTTGTTACAGAAGTGTTTTCCCCTATCGCTAATGATAGCTCGAGGGGTACCAAATCGGGAGAATATATTCTCCTTTAAAAATTTAATGACTACCTTGTGGTCATTGGTCTTAGTAGCAACAACTTCTATCCATTTGGACACGTAGTCCACAGCTAACAAGATATACTCATTCCCAAAAAACTTTGGGAATGGACCCATAAAATCAATGCCCCAAACATCAAAAACTTCAACCACTAGAATTGGATTTAGTGGCATCATATTCCGCTTGGTAATGCGGCCTAAAGACTGACAAGAAGGGCATGCCTTACAGTAATTAAATGCATCCTTAAAAAGACTAGGCCAGTAGAATCCATACTGTAAAACCTTGGTTGCAGTCTTATTTGGCCCAAAGTGGCTACCACATGCCTGATCATGACAATAAGACAGCACAGATTGCTGTTCATGGTCAGGTACACATCTCCTAATAATCTGATCAGGGCAAGTCTTGAACAGATATGGATCGTCCCAAAAATAGTACTTGACTTGGGAATAGAATCTATACCTATCCTGGGCGGACCAATGGGAAGGGGTCGCACCCGTTACCAAGTAATTTACAATATCAACGAACCAGGTCTCACTAGATAATGCAAACAACTGCTCATCTGGGAAAGACTCGTTGACTGGTGAATCGACAGTCAAAGAATTAGGTAGTCGGGATAAGTGGTCAGCAACCGGATTTTCTATTCCTGGTTTATCCATAATCTCTAAGTCAAACTCTTGTAAAAGCAAAACCCATCTAATGAGACGAGCTTTGGCATCCTTTTTCTGCAAGAGATGTTTGAGAGCGGCATGATCCGTATACACAATGACATGGGATCCTATCAAGTAGGCACGAAATTTCTCTAAAGCAAATACAACAGCTAAGAATTCTTTTTCAGTGGAGGTGTAATTAAGCGGGCATCATTTAAAGTCCTACTTGCATAACAAATTACATGGGGTAACTTATTGATCCGTTGCCCAAGGACAACTCCTAATGCAAAATCGGAAGAATCACACATAAGCTCAAAGGGCTCTGTCCATATGGGTGCCTGAATAACGGGGGCAGTGGTCAACATCTTTTTGAGTTGATTAAAACTCTCAAGACAGGAATCATTAAAATCAAAGAGCTGGTCTTTAGCAAGCAAAAAGGTGAGAGGACGAGCAATTTGACTAAAATTTTTAATGAACCTCCGATAGAAACCGGCATGCCCTAGAAAGGAGCGAATGTCCTTAACAGATTTGGGAACAGGTAGCTTTTCAATCAATTCTACTTTGGCTATGTCAACCATGATCCCATCT
This sequence comes from Protea cynaroides, assembly GCA_028583415.1. Taxonomy (NCBI): domain Eukaryota; kingdom Viridiplantae; phylum Streptophyta; class Magnoliopsida; order Proteales; family Proteaceae; genus Protea; species Protea cynaroides. The sequence continues at coordinate 20,102,003 of CM053267.1, read as the reverse complement.
TTGGAAATGATGTGACCCAACACTATGCCCTGTTTTTACCATGAAGTGGCATTTCTCTATCATGCACCTTTGAAAAGTGGCAGGGGCATTGCATAGCCCAAAAGGCATGCGCCGGTAAGCATAGGTTCCATAGGGGCATGTGAAAGTGGTCTTGTGTTGGTCATCTAAGGCAATGGGGATTTGATTGTAACCGGAGTATCCATCTAAGAGGAAATAGTATTCATGTCCGGCCAATCTCTCTAACATTTGGTCAATGAAAGGCAAAGGGAAGTGATCCTTCCACGTTGCCGTATTCAGCTTTCTGTAGTCTATGCAGACTCTCCATCCTGTTTGGATACGAGTTGGAATCAATTCATTGTCTGCATTAGCAACTACAGTGACTCCTGACTTCCTTGGTACCACATGTACCGGACTTACCCACTCACTGTCAGATATGGGATATATGATCCCATGAGCTAAGCACTTTAGAATCTCTTTCTTAATGGCTTCCTTCATCACAGGATTTGCCCGTCCCTAAGGTTCCCTTGAGGGGTTAGTATCTTCCATAAGGTGTATATGATGCTGAACAATAGACGGACTAATGCCTTTGATGTCAGCCACAGTCCAACCTAAGGCTTCCTTGTAATTTTGTAAGAGTTTGACTAACTCTTCTTCCTGATTAGAAGTCAAATAAGATGCAATAATAACAAGAAGAGTCTGGTCAGGTCCTAGGAAGGCATACTTCAGAGTGGATGGTAACTCCTTTAATTCTAAGCTAGGTGGTTCAACCATTGAGGGCTTGAGAATGGAAGTGGATAGAGGTCCTAGAGGTTCTACAGGTGTGTGGATACTCCATGCCTCTGATGAGAAAGTATCCGCTACTCCTCCCAACGCTTCCATACACTGCAAGAATTCCGAGTCAAAGTCAATGTCAAAAGTGGTCTCTACATGGTCAGGGAATTCTTGAAGCATATGTACTTCCTCATTCGGTTGCTTACCCAACCTAAATACATTTAAATCAACAGTTTGGTTACCAAATGACAGTTTCATAAGACCGTTCCTGCAATTTATCAGTGCATTGCTTGTAGCCAGAAACGGTCTTCCTAAAATGATAGGGATTTGATCTCTATTGGAGACATGATGTATTTCTAAAACAATAAAATCCACAGGAAAAAGAAATTCTCCTACCTTTAACAAAACATCCTCTACCATTCCTTTAGGAGTTCTTACAGAACGATCAGCTAGTTGAAGTGAGATGGACGTTGGTTTCAACTTTTCCAATCCTAATTGTTGGTAAACATGATAAGGTAGAAGATTCACACTTGCACCTAAGTCTAGCAGAGCATGATCAATAAAAGTGTTCCCTATGATGCAAGAGATGGTAGGACAGCCCGGGTCCTTGTATTTGGCTGCTACAGGATGGTTCAGAAGGGAACTTAAATGTGCAGCCAAGAATACCTTTTTAGGAATTTGACTAATCCTCTTTTGTGTGCATAAGTCTTTAAGGACTTTTGCATAAATAGAAATTTGGTCAATTGCATCCAAAAGTGGGATATTCAATTCTACCGGTTTGAAGACCTCTAAAATTTTATCAACTAAAGCAGTCTTCTTTTGGTTTACCAACCTATTAGGGAATGGGGCTGGTGGAGTAAAAACTCTGTCCGATATAGTCTCTTTGGGTCTTTCAGATACATCAGACGAACCTGAAGAAAAAGGCTCAGTAGTTGCCTCAGATTGGGGAACATTAACAGGAGCAACTTTGGGTTTGTTCTTTGGTGCTTCATCCTGTAGGTACTCTTGGCCACTCCGTAATGCATGGACTGCATTGCATTATTTGGAGGACCCTGATTGACTCTCTATGCCATTCATTTGAGGGTTTGACCTATTTGGTTGTGGGTGATGGCGTGGGTTGGTCTCTGGTTGGCTGGGCAGAATACTCTTGTTCTTTTCACACATTAGGGTAACCAATTGGGTAAGTGTCCTCTCCATACTGGTATGCCCTGCCATTAGAGCTGCCACATTCTTCTCCAACTCACTGAGTCTGGCCAGCTCACCCGTGTTAGAAAACCCAGGGGTTACTGAAAATTACCTTGGGGAACAAAATTGGGTCTAGGGGGAGCATATGACCTGGTGTGACCGGGAGGACCTTGATTTAGAAATTTGGATGGGTCCACACGGTTCCCTTGGTTCCAAGAAATTTTTTGGTGATTTCTCCATCCTGGATTGTAAGTGTTACTATACGGATTGTAAAGTGCACTTACATTAGCATTCTGAGAATTTCCCTGTGAAGGGCATTCCTCTACTGTGTGTCCAGGAGTTTGACACCAGTTGCACATTAGGACTTGCTTTTGGATAGGGTCTTTAGGAACTAAGGCTTCTATCCTTTTGATAAGGCTATCTAAGTGTGCCTCCTTAGCTACTATGCCATCGACAAAGTAACCTTTACCTTTTTGGATTCGATCTGTCTCCTGCACAGACTCCCACTCTCTTATTTTTTCGGCTAGATCCGTCAAAAAATTCCAAGCATCGTTAGCATCCTCATAGGAAGTGAATCCTTGAGGACACATAGACTCAAGCATTTGCTTGGTAGGAAAATCTATCCCCTCGTAAATAATTTGACAAAGCTGCCATATTTCAATACCATGGTGAGGGCACTCTTGGAGTAGACCTTGGAGCCTTTCCACGAGTCTTGAAAAAGACTCATTTGACTCTTGTTTGAACCACATTATATCCCCTCGAAGTTTATTTGTCTTGTGAAGAGGAAAAAACTTTTTAAGGAATAACACAGTAAATTTTTCCCAAGATGTAATGGAATTTGTGGGAAGACTATAAAGCCATTTTTAGCTCCATCCTTGAGTGAAAAAGTGATGCACCTTAATTTGACAGCATCATCACTGAGTTGTTGCATTTTAATGAGGGCACACACCTCCTCATACTCACGGAGGAACAAGTATGCATCCTCTGAAGATAACCCATGAAAATGAGGAAGCATGGTAATGAATTGAGTTTTCAATTCATGGTTGTTGCCTGTGGCAGCCGGCAATTGAATACATGAAGGTTGTGTTGCCCTAGCAGGGTAAAATCTATCCTTAAGTGTCATCTTTGGTTCAGCCATTGTAAATGATGGGACTCTTACTAGACGATTGCTAGAATCATGAGTCCATATGCTCATGCATAAAACTGTTTCAAATGATAAAAAAAATATTTTCTTTCTTTTTCCTCTAAATTCGATGCGAAAAGCTGAATTTTTTTGAATCGGGGTCAATGCAAACCTCCTGACGATCAATGGCTTAGAGACCGATCATATCCGTAATTACCTTGAGAAACAACACCATTACCGCCGAAGCTATTGGTCGTTATTCCTCTTGATAATTTGATAGCCAGCATCCCTTAACACCATATCATGGTCAGGATTGGATCGTCGATTGTACTGTTCCAACCTAACGGATCGGAGGTGCAAAGAAAGGCATAAAGAACAATGTAAACTTTTTGCATTTTATTTTTTTTAAATCACATAGAATTCAATGAATTTTTTTTTTTTGCAATTTTTTTTTAAATCACTTTGAACTATTTAAAATAGGAAAAATAATAGTTTGCCTCCTCGGCAATGGTGCCAAAAACTTGATGTGAATTAAATATGTATGTAACAGCAAGTGCACGGTATCGTGTAGTAACGAGTCGATCTCAGGGAGGAATCGTTATTATCCTAACTCAAATAAGGCAAAGCATACCAAAGGGATATGATTGAATTAACACTCTAATCACTTTAAATAAAAATTAATCAAGCAATAAAAACAATAATGACCATTTATAATGGTACGAAAATTTACGAAACCACTAACCATAAAGTAACACAGATTTATTGCAAGAAAGAAACGAAATTAAAAGTAAAAGAATGTAAGAAAAACTTATCTTGATAGAAGATTTCTCTGTCGTTGCTCGTCGTCTTCTTGTCACTCCAAGGCGATGTGCAAACGATTACAAAGGGAGCCTTCTCTCCTAAATTAAATTAGTAATGGGGTACAACCTATATTTATCTACCCTACTACAAAGTTCTAAATCTGAAATTAAAACTAAAATAAATAAATAAATAAGTAAAAATAAACTTAAACAAGAAGAACACAACTTGAAAAGAAGAAAAAAAAACTAAGAATCTCAAACTCTCTCATAAATCTCAAAACTAAGAAAAAACTCATAATAGAATTCTTGGATGATTTTCTATTGCTGAGCATCACATATATATATATATACAAGAGAGTAAAGATCACAATCAATCTTTACAATTGAATTACAAGAGATTTTGTGGAGATAATTTTGGTAACCGAATTCCAATCTTGTAGGTTCATTGTATATGGACGATTCTTGAGTAGAAAATTTTTTGCACCAACTCATCATATCTTTAGCATTATTATCTCTTTTTGAAAACTTTCATAATCGATTGGAGCTTTCCATTCTTCCTTGCCATGGCAATCTTGTAAATTTGATTCCAAATAACTAAGGAATATTTTCTCAAAAGAATGAAATCTTTCACATGAGATTGAGCTATTCATTGACTTGGTCCAAGGCTGATCTTATACACAAAATTTGTGGCTCTCCTCATAAAATTAGTCTTATGCCCGACTGCCGAGTTGACTGGGTGAGTTAACTGGACATGATCACCAAAAATTCATAAAATGATATTTTTAAGCTCAAATTTCTCCATTCTTTCACCTATACCCAACAAACATAAAATCAACATTAAATACCCGAGAAGCATCATAAATAGAATAAGAGATGTATATTTTATGCCCTAAATTCACACATAAAATGTGTTCATCACCTATCACAAACTCAGTAGCTCTGTCTGGTGGCAACCCGGGTAGGTCTTCTAGAAATACATTAGAAAATTCCCGTACTACTTTGATATCCTCCATTTTTGGCAAGTCAGCGGTGACATCCAACACTGATACGAGGTATCCTATCCCCCCTTTCTCTAAACACTTCTTTGCTTTTAAGGCTGAGAGTATAATCTTTCTCTTTCTAGGCAGCCTTGCCCCTTTAAAGTTGAACTCTGACCCTTCACTGTTCTTGAACACCAACTTCTTCTCAACACATAATAGGTTTGCTGAATGTTTTGATAACCAGTCCATGCCAAGAATGACATCGAAATCTGACATCTCCAACTGGACTAGATTGGCTTCCAACTCTCGTCCTTCAATAAGCACTGGGCAAGGACCATAATATTCTTCTAATACCACTTCCATTCCCATGGGAGACCGAACTAACAGACTTGGTAGTAGCGTCTTGATGGGTTGATCTAGTCCTTTACCGAATGACACGGAAACAAAGGAATGGGTGGCCCCCGAGTCAAACAGGACTCCGACAGGTAATCCTGCTATATTTGCTGTACCTGAGGTTTTTTTTTTCAAATTCACCCTTAGTTTCAAATGCACAAACAATTAATGCAATAGTTAAGGAGTAAGTATAAAATCATACCTGTAACCACATCTGGTGATGCGGCTGCCTTTTCCGTAGTAACAGCATATACCTTGCCTTGCTGCTGCTCCCTCTTTGGTTGTAGGCATGTTCTGGCATAATGCCCCACCTGTTGGCAATTGAAACACTTTACACTAGGGTTCGGCCCCGTTGCCTGTGGTGTCATTGCAAGAGCCGGTCTGGGAGGCACTGTGCTAGTTGGTGGCCTAAATGGACGGTATGGCCTGTTGCTTCTTCCACCTTGGGACTCAGGATTAGGCCTTTTCAGACCCCTATTTTGTGCAAAGAAGCTTTCTCTCTAACTTGCCTCGATGACTCGAGCCACCTGTACAGCTTCATTATATATGTTCAACCCTCGACCCAGCACATGCTCTCTGATAACACCCCGAAGACCCATAGTGAAACGACGAGTCTTTGTTTCCTCCTCCTGCATACTGGTTGGAGCGAAAAAGAATAACTCCTCATACCTTTGTTGGTATGCCTCTACTGTCAACTGAGATTGTTGCAAATTTAGGAACTCCCTCTCCATTTGATCACGAAAACTCCTGGGAAAATATTTTTCGAAGAAAGCCTCCATGAAGATGTGCCAAGTGATTATCTAGTGCTTTGTTTCTAGATATGATCTAGTGGAACTCCACCACCCATTGGCTTCCTCCTTCAGCATGTAGGTGGCATATAATACTTTATCCCCATCCTGACACTTCAGTAGCCGAAAGTTCTTCTCCATTTCAGCTATCCACTGCACTGGCCACAGTGTTTTCCCTAACTTGCCTGTAAAAGTTGGTGGTTTGAGCTTTAAAAATCCATCCACTGCTTTGGAAAGACTACCCTGTGCATAAGGAACCTGTCCATATGGTGCCTGTCCATACCATTGTGGCTGATAAGAATAGCCACTCTGATTTCCTCCCTGATATCCCCCATAATATGCACCCTGATACGGTCCCTGATACCCTCCTTGATCTTGGTTAGGAATTGGCGTCCTTGTAACCGGGTGGGGAACTGTGTTGGGTTGGTCCTGTTGTGGTTGTCCTTCAGTAACTGTACTAACCCCCACTGGTGTTGCGTGGATATTCTCGGCATTTGTGGATGGCATGTTTGCAGGTGCCGACACAGGCCCAGGTGGCCTAAACATTTTCAACATCTCGAACTTCTTCTGCTGTGCCTCCATATTAGTGGCCAAGTTAGCCATCATTGTTTCGAAGCCTGTAGATGGTTGCCCCTGTGACGGCGATTCTTCATTGGCCTTCATCAGATTTTCAGTTTCGTTTAGGGGGTTAATCATTGGCCTTCATCAGATCTTCTTCCCCACCTACTCTCTCTTCATTATCTTCAGAGTTTTCTGTACCTGAACTCTTGTCCATGGTAGGCGCCCTTGAGTGATGGCGTCTGCGATGAACTCTACGTCCATTACCTCTCACCATTGAAGCAATTTAATTCCCTGTACGATATCTGAATACATTAAGATACATGAGAGAAATTAGAGAATTATACCAACTAACATTTAGTCTCAACGCATATGCAGCATAAGTATACATCAATAGGGAAGAACATAAGCAAATTTTTAGTTATCTCTCGAAATTTTCTATGTATAATCCTTTATTCTGGTCATATCATGAAGGCGTGAGGTCTGGAATAAAGTTTGGCCGATTCTCAGAATGGTTTGTATTCCCAATCCCCATGGGATTCCGGCGTCTGTACCGGTCTCTCCTGGAGTGGGACTGGTATGGCTGGCAATTCATACCGGTCTGACCATACCGCAGACAGTACCGGTCGCACACACCACATTTGTGTGCAACCGGTATACCCTGCGGTAGGTACCGGTCGCACAGTCCAGTCCAGAAGTGCGACCGGTATCACTAAAAAGTCTTTAAAAATCACGATTTGGTCTCATTTCTCATTTCTCTCTTTAGAGTTTACTCCGGTGGCGATTTCTCTCTGGGTCTCCGAGTCTCTACAGTGCATCCGGTGTTCCTAAGATTGTTTCTACTTCATCCTAGAGTACCAATCTCGTATCTTAGGTAAGCTTATCCTTCTCTTCCCTCTTTTTAGAAAAATTTTCATCGTCTTTTATACCAAAACCTAGGTTTTTCTTGATTTGGAAGTTCTTAACCATAGAAAACTTCTTTCTTCGCTTGAGAAAGGTTTTAGGGGTCTAAATGTGTAAAACCCCTCAACCAATTCGAAGTTCTATCGATTGGTTTAAAGAAAATCCTAAAATTTCAACTTTTAACCTAGGTTTCTAGGTTTTTCGATGTTTTTGATAAATTTTGTTAATATGCCTCTATTTCTTTGCTTTGATGAAATTGTTTGACCTATACTAGCATTCTACTATCACAATAAGTCCTCCCATTCATATTGGGTGTGTTTTGAGGCTTTTTCACCATTTTCTATTGTTATACTGTTGAAATTTTTCTGAATTTGTCTCTAACTGACTTTTTTTTTCTTTGTTTAACAGTTACAATATGTCTAGACGCCGTGGAGTGGGGAAATGATCCTTTATGCCCGGTATGAATAGGCCACACCCCCCACCTGTCCTGTATGATGAGAGATAGTTTCGGTCGGAGGCGGCCGCTTCACGCCTAGCATGGTTTCGAGCAAAATGTATCGAAGTAGGACATTTTGTGAACCTGGAGCATCTTCACCGCTTTGATGTTTAGGCGGCTTTTGGGGCAATAGGTTGGTTACCCCTCATCCAGTATAGAGAGACTACCCGTCCTACCTTGGTGAAGTTGTTCTTTGCCAACTTGGAGGTAGAAGGTGACCTCAATGACTGGGAGCATGCCAGAGACCTTCGCATCACCAGCTATGTGAAAGGGGTGATGATTTCTTTTAACATAGCCGAACTAGCTGCACTTCTGGAAATTCCTGACGATTGGGAACTCATCTATTGTCCACCCAGAGCCAAAGGATATCTTTCTGAGGACATGAGGGCAGCCATAGCAGAGTAGATCTTATTACCAGGTAGAGTCATGTTGGCTTCGAACCTATATCCTCAGCCTCGCCTATTCTGCCGGATCATACAGCATAACATTGTTCCCCAGAGTGGGCATTATGGAGAGTTATCCCAGTTGACCCAGTACCTCACCTACTGTGTGGCTACCAGGCAACGGATTTGTTTGCCTTACTTGCTTATTCGGGTCATGATATACGCGGCAATTCCTGGTGTGACGGGCAATCTTCCATATGGTAGGTTGATTACGGCAGATTGCCGCAGCGGTCCGGGTGTGGATATGCAGGGTGAGGTAGCTATGGAGATTACCATGAGTTCTGATATAGATCCGAGGCCATCTATAAGATGCAGATGGACGATTTAGTGCTCAGTGACGAGGAGTTACAGGCTCGTCCTCTCCTACCTAGGAACCATGCGGCCATTGCAGTAGCAACAGTAGAGGTAGCCGAGATGGGGGATGATGGGGATGCACATATGGAGGACATCCCAGCACCTGCACCCCAGCATTCTCCAGTTGCAGGACCATCTAGGCCTCCTCCAGTTGCTGGACCATCTCATCCCCCTTCGGCCCAGTGATGAGCATGCTCATGGAGATCAGAGACACTCAGAGAGGCATCCTAGATACTCAGAGAGGGCTCATGGATTCTCAGTGAGAGATGGGTCAGGAGTTGGGGCATCTAGCTCGTAGGCTACGGGTCACGCAGGACCAGGTTCATTGGCTCAGAGAGGTGTATGAGCGGGACTATGATATTGCAGACCCGGTACAATCCAGGCCCGCTACACCACCATAGTCGGATGTAGTTTTTATTTTTATTTTCATGTGGTTTATTTTGTTACTAGAGTAACTGTCCGACTTGTGGACCGGACTCGTTGTTCACTTGTACTAAAAAAAAATTATGAAATGGTTATTTGTTTCTCTTAATACTTCAGTGCTTATATTTGTTCTTCCATTAATAGTATATTATGCATATTTCTTAAGTCTCAAACAACAAGCAAGCTTATGGTGTGTTCTTAATAAAGTTTTTAATTTTCCTAACTCAGCTCATTGGACACAGTTATATGCAGAATGATTAGCTGGACAAAGCATGAACTAAGATCTATGTGGTAATTTAAAATAATTATTCAACTTATTCCACCATTCACAAATTTAAATAATAAAAATAATACAATGTATTGTTCGAAAATAAAATCCCCTCTAAAGGAAAACACAAAAGGAGCACTCGCATGATGCATCATGCTCGTCCTCCACTGCTTGGGTATCAATGGCAGCAACTGTATCGTACGCTGGGGCAGTCACGAAGTCATCAACTGTGTACCCTGCATCCAGATCTGAAAATATATATATATATATATTTGGGTGAGCTCACAACTTAGCTCAGTAAAGTACAAGACTAATGCAACATACAAAATGCATGAGATAACATTACAATTTGGGTCAGGTATAACTTGCAAATATGCTATGGTAAGGTTTGGCGGCCACTGCACCTCCATGCATGAGAGTGTGAGCACACCCAACAGTCAGGCACCCACCACACTACTGCTGTTGCCCCACATCACTCACTCTGGTATGGAGATAGGGCTCGAGTCTGGCGGGCAGGAGGAATCACAATCCCACGTCTTCCCCTTGATACCCCACACCGTACCAATACCTAAACCCCTACTGGCAAGGGCTTGCAAGTGGGTTCCATTTCTAACCAGTCTTAAATGTCAATACAGTATCAATGGCCCTATCCCAGCACGGCTCCCTACAACATAGAGATAGGGCTCGAGTCTGGCGGGTAGGAAGAACCACAATCCCACGTCCTCCCCCTGATACCCTATTCGTACCAAGTCTGCTAAGGTAGATGGCGATATGAAAAAGGTGTTAGTTGTAGATATATCCATGGCACACCCCCCTTCACATTCCACACACTAACTAATACATACACATGCTTAACATCAACAATCCTAGCATATGAAATGCATGAATAGATAATAGTAACACAAGAAGTAACTACATGTCATGTGAAATGCACAGACATCAAGCAATGAAATTCATATACAATTTAGTTGCAAAGGTTTACTGGTTAATTAGTTAATTAGAGTTTGGGTCTTGTCCCTTACCTGACGCGTGATAACAATCCCGCTCTGCGTCACAGGGTTTACTCACGCTGTTTACAGGTCCTACATAATCATGTTAAAGAGTTAGAATTAATTTATTAAGGTCACAGTTGGTCAGAACCTCTCCTGACCAAACAAACAAGGCTCGGAAGGCATACCGATCGCAGGTACCGGTCTCAGGGGAGTGAGACTGGTATGGTGCCACCGCTATATACCGGTTGCGGTACATACCGGTATCAATCAGTGAGACCGGTATGTGCCTGCGGTATATATCGTAGGCCCATATCGCTGGACCTTGCTTCCCACCGGTATAGTCCGTGGTTTGGATCCGAGAGCAAGGTCTCGGATCTCTCTTCCATGTTGGTTATCGGATAGGTTTCTAGGGTTTCTCTTAACCCACACTAAGGTCCAAGTACCCTAATGGCCTTCTGATTTCGGCTAGAGCGCCATATCAAACCAGATCAGATTTGAAAGAAGAAAGATCTAGGGTTTTGGATTGTCGCGCTGCTTCGCGGCTCCGATCCGACATCCTAGTATTACTAATAGTATAGACCACTTACCGGCGGTGTTTGTCGGTTGGCAGTGAGCTCTTTCAATGGAAACTTCCTTCCTGGGCAGCCTCTTCCTCCTTGCTCCTTCTCAACTCTCCTCCAGACGGCTAGGGTTTGAGAAGGATTAATGGAGTGTGATAATCTCTATTAATAGAGGAGAGCCATTCTTGGGAAGGTTTTCCACGATTGGAAACTTTCCAAGTTTCCATTCGGAGTGAGGGATCCGCTGGAGTCCGTCTCCCGCAGATACGAAACATACTGGTCGCACATACCGGTCTGACTGACTCAGACCGGTATAGTCAGATCGGTATGAGTTCTTTACATATTTTGAATGGTTCTCATACCTGAAATTTGCGTGGTTCGTCACCCGACTTCGCCTTCCGGTCCGGTTATGATTGGAACACCTGTCATCATATAAAACCATGGGTTAAACCCAATTTTTAGAACACGGTTCTTACAGTAAGCACGTGCGGTTACAGAACCGACATTCACAGTCGAGGACCATACTTGCATATAACCCTTGGGAATGGGATTCTATCCTAACTAGTGGTTGAAACCCATCATAGAACATCGGTAGAAGTAACCCTAGAGAGGTGCAAGCCTCTAGAGTCCATATTTACCAAGAATACCTAACTGGTTGATGAAATTGAGCTGATCGACCACCTCTATCGACCATCTATTAATAACAAACCTATTTTGGTTGAATTTTCAACCAGGGAGTTTGAGACTTAGCCAATTGATCCTAGGATATATTCCTAAGACTAATGAGAATACGCTAGACCTAATAGAAACGAGACTAAATATTCATAAGTAATATTCATACCTCAATTGTAATAGGTAAGCCAACATAGGAAAACAAGAGAAAAGGACTCTGTCTGCAACAGAGTAAGGATTAGTTCACCAGATACAGGTAAAGGATTAGCCTTTTTTTTATTTTCTTGTTTTTTGTGGGCATGTGCTTACTACTTGTTTAGATTACTATGTGATAACATGTCATTCGATAACTGTGATAACTGTTCATGCATTTTGCATATTATTAACTCTATATTATATTGTTAGATTATGGATTATTTGATAACTTGTGAATGTTTGATAATATGATTGTTTGTCATTTGCTTGTGTCCTAGTGGATTCAGATGACTGAAATGGGACAGTTTATCTTAGTCCATTAAGTTAGGACATGGGTACCTGTATTAGTAATATTCTTGGTTTAGGTTTTAATATTCCGTAACAAGCAACCCTTGCCAATAGGGGTTTAGGTATTGGCATAGGCTTATTTGAGGACAACCATGGGTCAGACTCTTTCATAGCCTAGAATGAGGTTCTGGACATGGGTTGGGTGCCACCCTCTGGTGTTTCAGGTGAGAACTAGGGATGAGTCTATTTTAAGTGCATGTACGGTGAACTGGGAGCACACCTAGAAAAGTAAAGTGAGGCTTACTATTGTGATGCCAGGAGGAAGCCTATAATAAGGGAATACTGGTAGATGCCAGGTTGGTGTACTTAGGTCTTATCTTCATTCTTTGGGTCATGTTTTACATGAGGCGCGACCAAAGGTGTCTTATTCACCTCACCTGTGCTTGGGTGTTCATTACCAGGATTTAGGTGTGACGCTACTTGTGCATGCTAGTTCACAGACCATGTAAACCATAATAAACTATTTATGAATTGTGTGCTTATGTGTGCTATTTCTCACTGAGCATGTAGTTTTGCTCACCCTTTTACGTACATATTTTTTTAGATATTTTTATAGATACTAATAATGCTGTTGATAATGATGTGATTGAAGAAGACTATTCTGAAAATGATTCACATGATCCTTCGTGTGGATGCGATGATTGTGTCTATGGCTAAGGGACAGTGTTTCTGAAGAAGAGAAGACATCTCTATCTGAGAGACAAGACCTTATGAAGACTTTATTAAGATTTTACTTCAATTTAGTTTTGTTATTTATTTTGTTATTGGGCATTATTTGACCCGTGAGTATTTTTTATTAAGTATTCAGTACTTGGTATTGTTTTTATTTATGTCTTGGTTGAAGACTGATAAAATTTTATTACTATTATTTAATATAATTAGATTTGGTTTACGGTTCTAAGTTATTGATTTTTGCTATTATTCTAATTGCGTCTCTGAGTTTCCTATAATCTATGTTGTGATTAACGAAAAAGGTTTGATAAGTGAGTACTGTGAATGAATTTTAGTGTGGAAGTACTTGCAGTAGGAGGAAACCATGGTAATACCAAAATGCTAGGGTTTTGGGGTGTGATGAAAGGTGGTGTAAGACCCGTGCCCAAACCCCATTATGGTTTGAGTATTTTGGTTATGTGTCGGGTCTTCCAATGTGCTAATGTATGGGGTCGACATTACCAAAGAAGATGATATGACCTTGAGGTGACACAAAACCACTATCTTAAACCTCCTATGCCATTAGAGTACACGAAAGTGCACTATGAGAAGTCCCGGACCCATCCTATGGGAGCACCCGGTGCATAGCTCGCACATACCTAAGTTGGTCGACCTAAAGGAGGTCTGGCTAGAGACAGAGGTAGTGCGGTTGCACATCAACTGCACGCTGTGCCACCGTATCCTATGCCTGATCTGAATTGGTGATAGATTCGTTGTGGGTCCCACCAATTAAAACTCTATCTTCTCCTTGCTTAGAAAACCGATGGTGCTTTTATTCATGCTAGGCTGATCCTTATTGAGCTATGTATGGAAAGAGATGGAGAAAATCCTCTCCATTACCATGATTGAGTCAATGAAATCTCGTTTTCCATGGAAACCTTACCACTCTTTATTCTCCCATTCAGTTAGCCAAACCAATCAGAGTTGAAACTTTGATGCATGAAATTGAGAAGAGAGAAATGAGAGGAAGAGGAGAAGAAGAAGAGATGAGATAAAAGAAGAAACCTTCCTCTAAGTACTGCCCAGAGAGAAAGAGAGAAGAAGAAACACAGAGAAGGGTGAAGGAGGAAAAGAAGAAGAGAAAGAAAGGAAGAAAGGAGCCTACCTATGGATCGATGGATTGCTCGACCAAGAACTTGAGGGAGAAACCTGTTGTAAGTATTCCTCTCCAGCTGTAAATAGATTATAGAACATATCAGGTAGAGATTTGAATAATATAATGACATTACATCCTTTACATTAATGGTTAGACATACCGGTGATGATGGTGAAGGAAGGAATATTACTCATCATTGATGATGAAGCTTCAAACCGGTAGGCTATCGTTCACAGATATGAATGGTGGATGATAGTGTACATGCCTTAACATATATGCAAAATAATGTATCAAATGGACATAATAAAATTACTATGTTGGAGACTTAAATGGCCATAGAAGACCTAGAGACATGAGACTTCAGTGGATTCAATGAGTAGAAATTGGATCCTAATGTTTGGAAACCAGATTCGAAGGTTTCCAGTTCGGACTCTATTAAAATGGGTAATTGTCGGATTGAAACGGTATCCAAACCATAGCATTGACATGGAACCATGAGCCCAAATTCCTTAATCAAAATTAAAAATTATGGGAAACACCTCAAAGAAAGATGGTGGCCATCGGACTACGTTTCGATGTGCAGTTGACGGGACCAGCTACACGACCTACCAATTGTGACGTGCGGTAGATGCCATCAGCCATATGTAATTTTGGCATTGGATCTTGGCCAAACTTGGCCAGTACTTTAATAAATTATTTGGACATGTTTAAGGGTTTAGAACCCTATAATCATAATTCCATGAAGCGAAACCCCTTATGTTTGATGTATGTCAGAGGTAAGGTTTGGTCTATACACTAAAATGATCAACCACTTATCACCTCTGTGGTCTGAAGCCTTAAACCAAACCTACAGGGACTAGGCATAGTCAAACGGCCATGTGAAAGCATGCAGCCGCAAGCACCAGCCGCATTCCTAGCACCTAGTGAGGTGCAACCGCAACCGTCAGCCACATGCTGTATTGGCTGCTACGGCTTCCCATGCTTGGCTAGTAGCTTCTACTGAGCCTTAGGACACCTGTTATAGTGCTAGAACACCCCCAACCTCATTAGAAGAAGTCCTTCTTTGTATTAAGGCTAATTGAAGGTGGATTCTGTCTAGTGAGCATGCTGTCTCATGGAGAACCAGTCCATACTTCATCTACATTGTATGGACAACATGTTTATTACAAGTTAGAAGTACCTTAGACTATGAACCTGAATGGAATTTAATAACTGACGTTTAATGCTATGCTATGATAAACAAACAGTAGACAATAGGCATGAATTATCAGACAAGTTAATAACACTGTGAATACAGGCATAATAAGCATAAAACAATGCTAAAATAAATCTGTAAGATGATAAGTTGATGAATATTGTTGCATATGATTTTGATAGTGATACAAAGACCCCTATAGGAAGCTTTTCAATCGATATTACTCCTTTAGCTTTCGGTAAGGGAACTAAACTTTTGGATGCGTATGGTTTCTCTATTTTATCATGGTGTGATGGTGTGAGATTAATAGCATGCTCTTGTGTGATAACATGCCATCCAATAAACTGTTCTATGTGATCATACATATGCACCCTTACGTTTGGGATCAGCAGTGCCATTTAGTGGTAGGAATGAGTGGAATGGGATGCTTGTGACCCCATGAACATGACTGATTCATGATGTCTTGTTAAGTCGATAAGGAGGATGGTGGGTAGAATGGGACGCTTGCACCATTTCTTATTGGTGCTACTTTGCATTGACCATACGTAACTTAGCCAAGTTACGATGTCTTATGTGGGGGCTCAGATAGGGTCAGAAGCTTGGCGACATTATGGTCCAGTAATATGGCTAATTAGGTGGACATGACTAGTTGCACATTAATCGCCCGTATAACTGTACTTCTTGTAATTAGAGGGTTAGGTAATGACATGGGTTCAACAAAGAGTGGTATGATCATAGCTGCGATGCTTCCCATACCCGACGGAGTGTGGAAGGGCAGGTAGGTCGACTTGTGGGTTTATCACCTCCTTAAGTGCCCCAAGGTGGACTTGGGATGAGTTGCAGTCATGTACAGACAGACCAACACGATGGACCCATACATGGCAGAAGTTGTTGTATGCTGAGTGAGGTAGTATCATTCTAAGTAGAGACCCGTGCAGTCGGAGGCTCCATCCGTGGGCTATCTTAAGCTAGTACCTACAGTTATCTTACCTGACCGTAGTTGATAGTTGCCGGCATTTGATTGTTATACGTTTAATTTTTTTGCTAAGCTCAGTGGTTGAGCTTATCCTTGTGTGAACAAATTATTTTAGATCTTGCAAGTTCTTCTTTCGTTGCTTCAGGTAGCTTGTCATCCGGTGTGGAGGATGAGGACAGCAAGCCAGAGGAAGATGTTCATGATCCTTAGGATGATTTGTGTAATATGATCATGGGCTTAAACTGTTCCTGTGATTTCCTTTTTGTTGGAATTTTATTTAGGATACATGTTTGGATGAACTTTAAAATAACGTTCTTTGATTTATTTTGGTTTTGGATAATTTGGAACTGGAACTTTAATATTTCAGATGTCAGCTGAATAATTTGGTATTTTCATTATAAGACTTTCTCTATGTTTTACTCTCTTATTTTGGATAAATTATTTAATTTGAGATGTTTTTATTTTACTTTGATAATCTTATGAGTTATGATTTATTGTTGGGGATTAATATGTGGTATACCGTGATATGTGATCCTGGAAGGGGATTTCTTGTGCCCTAATAGAATGAAGAGATCCCGTTGCATTCCATACCGAGACGTAGAGAACGGGGTGTGATAGGTGGTATCTAAGCAGTTTACTTTACATTACAATCACTGCTATCATAAAAGTCGAACCAGAACCGGTTAGGATTAAATAAAAGCTTATAAGAAAATAAATAATGAGCACTTGTTGGTTGAGATAATAGCATAAACTTTAAAAGACCATAATATATTTATGTGCATTATAGACAATCAATTACAAATACATGTTGTAACAATCCTAGATACATTCAAATGGATCATTGATTTTTGGGTTCATCTAAATTTAATTAACCATGTTGCAATAAACTTCTAGCCTTGGGTTTTTCCCCAAAGTAAACATCCTCTATTATAACACGGTTCCCAAAGCCATGAGCAAAAATGTTTAACTAGTTTTTCATATACATTTCCTGAACCAATGCAATTAAAGGAGGACCGTTTCGAGTTATAAGGAGAACGGTCTTTATTATTCATTGGCTACAAGACTAGTAACAAATTCCGTTTGTAATCTAGATGAATACAATCAGAAAAAACCTTCATTATTAATTCACTCTTCCTTCCCCAAAAACCAAAACAATTGACATGGAAGGAATGTTATTACAAAAAACATTTAAAAGTATAGACCACTTCTCAATTTTTACAAGTGTATAAGCACTGGTTGTTGATGCCGTTTGTAGCACTGCAACTATATATGACACTTGATCATGTAGTTTCTATCGTTTGCACATTGAACATCAGCAGTTTCATTGAGGGACTCTACCTTTTCAGCCTGCATACATCTGCACTGTCCTGCTTGGCATTTTGGTGGTGGGCACCCTGGCCACCTACCTTCCACGGGATGACAGCCAGAATTAGATGTGCATTGCTTCTGTAACATAGGGAATGGAAGCCCTATAGAACATATAACATCCACCGTGTTACATACATGGTGTATATTTGTGTGTAAATGTGTGTAATATAGGAGGAGAGAGTGCATATGTTTATCTTAAAGATAAAAGTAGGGGGAGTTTAATCTCACACGGACTACCAAGTAATTTACAGCGCCCCTCATACATTGGGGAGTCCGTCCGCCTATTATTTGGTAGTCTGGTAATACTGAAGATGGAGAAAACTTGCTTTGGTACCATGTAAAAATTCTATCTTAAAGCTTTGAGGGACTCCTAAGTGTATGAAGAGATTGTAAACTATTTGGTAGTCGGTGTGAGACTAAACTCCCAACAAGAAATGCTTTGTATCTCTTACTTGTGAGAGAGAGAGAGAGAGAAAGAACTAGAAATAAAAACCAAGAGAATGACAAAGGTAGCCAACTTGATGGAAGCTTTATCCTATCTTAATTTTCCTTGGAATTTCTTAGTAATGGAATTGTAATTTATCGTTGCTTTTATTAGCTTATATTAGAATGGCAAAAAAATGGATTGCTTTTATAGGGAAAGGTTTGTGCCAAATTAGGAAGGGATTTATAATGTTTTTTTTACGAAATTTTTTAGGGAAATGGATGTATACTTTTGTCTTTTATCTCTCTTGCTTGAAACCTAGACCCTCTTTCTCCTCTCTGTTTCTCTCTCTCCCCTCCAAGTTATCGGATACCTGTTCTTTTTGTACTCTAGTTTTCCTGCTAACATATAAGATTCTACTATACCCTTCCAACTTGTAGCTCCTCTCAAATTTTATTGTGGCAACTTTAAGGAGAAAATCTTGAGCAAAAGTGTAGGGATTTTTTTTTACTAATTTGAGCCATTTATTTTAGGAAAAAGATATTTTTCCAGCCATCCAACATAGATTCGACAGCTAGGGATCATCCGGCGTGCATACCTCATTGAAAATATGCATGTCGAATGATCCTCTGTCATTGGATCTCGTTTGGACAGGCTGTCCTTTGTTTTGAGTGTTGTTTTTTAATGGAAAATCACTAGATCACCTCTCTTACCAATTACATGAGCTTAAAAAAGAAATACCATTTGATGCCATTTGATTTGATTGGTGAGCTAGCTCACATGTGTAGTATTCACTTTTCACTACCCTTTCGGAAAATCTGGGCTTCAAATTTAGATATTCTAATGTAACTTTAATTGAATATCTTCTTAATTTAAAAAAATTAATTTCAAATCAAAGATAGATCCTCACAACAGGGGAAGAAATCTTCTTTAGATTTTAGAAGATTACACAAAATATGGTGCATATCTAAAATCTAAACAAGAAATCTTCTTTAGATTTTTTGTTATAGAAAATAATCTGAATTCAATCGTCTTCCCCCCATAATTCCTTTATTAACTAAACTCCTTATCAATAGAGGTCAAGAAATGTAAGAATCATGATGTTTATCCAAAGCGATTCATTTCTTTATTTTGAATTCAATACGATGACAAACATTTATTTTATCTAGTGAACTTAAATTTAAATGATCAAGAGTAATCTATGGTAACCAAACTGATAATCAAGGGCCGTTAGGTTGTAAGATGGTCTGAATACGTGGAAATAGAGGCTAAGAACTGTAGAGCCATTGGGCAAGGCACTACATGAATAAATCTGAAAAAACTTTTGATACATCAATAAACTCAGATATAAAATTGAAAGGATGTACATTCAAAATGATTAAACCTTTAAGTTGTTCATTCAATTCATATCTCTATTTATGTTTTCGATTGTAAAGGTAACTTAGATTGGTATAATCAGGACTAATTTTAAGGGAGCAACATCAGTAACTTAAATTGACAGGTTGAAATGAAAATGTATCCTGTTAAGGCACGATAATTTAGAATCAGACATGTCCATTATTAAGAAAGTCTTCTTCAGTTCATCTATCCACTGTGTTGGCCATAATGGATTTGATCCATTGACTTAAAATATTTGGAGCTTTATCTTTAGAAAATGTTCCTCAACCCTTATTGGATCATTCTGCCATCGAACAACTATCCCATACATCGGTAGCTGATAAGGATAACCACCCTTGATACACTACTTATTGTGTACTAGGGTTTGCGTTATTGGGACCTACTATGTGGTAGGCATTGTGTTATGCCCAACAGGTGTTGGATGTATAGTGTTGCTACCAACTGGTATTGTACTTGTTCTAACCTGAAAGTGTTGGTGTAGAATTGACAACTTGGGTAGTGATTCCTGTGGAAACTTACATAACCGGTTACATCTGTTGTTGCTCTCGTATTTTGCCAGACCAAATTAGTTACAACCATATCCAAGGCACTTGGTGGTGCAGGTAGATTGGTTGGAGTGGCTTGGATGTTCACCCCTTTGATTTTCTCTAGTTCGATTATTATTATTTGGCATCTGCTCAAATGGGTTCTCGTAACCCGTTCTTAACCCAGATGGTGGTGGGTCGGGTTATGACCTCTTCTTAATGCTCAACGAGCGGTGGTTCAGCATATGGTGGACCTCGCTCAGAGTCTCCCAGTCACCTAGGAATAGGTGCACTGGCTTTATATTGCCTATGAGTAGGACTATGATCGTGACAAACCAAAACCTTCTCTTCCGCCACCAGCCCAGAAATAGAGTTTTATCTTCTTTTATAGTTACTCTTATTTTGATGTATAATCTTAGGGTTAGATTTTGTCTAGACAATTACCCTATGTTATTTTTTTATCAACATACATTTATATTTCTTTTTTTCTGTCTGTATATATGTATATGGTTCCATCATTAATTATGTGTATTATTGTCTTACTTAATTTTCTGTCCCAACCAACAAAGTGCTTATGGGGTGTTTGTATTAAAGCTTTTAAATTTAACCTAACTCAGTTCATGGACTCTTGTGAATGTATTTAGGTTTGATTGGTAGAGTCTTAGAGTTTTGATACCAAATTGTCACACCCCAATTCTGAGTAAACCAGAAGTGTGAATGAACTGTTATAAGAACCAATGGTTCTAGCTAGGATCTCGTAAAACCGTGCCAATAATTCAAACCATACATTAAACTATAATTAGAAATAATAGATAATAAACAAAAATCTATATTAATGAACTAAGTGTCTAATGTGATAGATAAATATTTAACCAGTTATTTTCAAGTAACCAAAACATAATTAATATCTATTACAAGTACTAAAATACAAAAGTTATACATTAAGCGTAAACATAGTTGAAACATTTGCACGACGAGTCATACTCATCCTCCACAGCTTGCACATTCATAGCCGCCACGTGTCTATACGTTGGCGCATTGATATAATCTTCGATAGTAACACCTACATCATTAAAAACTAAAAGAATAGCGTATGCGAGGGTTAGGTCTCCAACATGAGCTCAGTAAGAAAATCAAACAATGCAACAAACATATGCATGCAGTTAAATTCATATCTTTGGGTCTGGTATAAGTTTGCAATGTGTATGGTAAGGATAGACGGCCACCACACCTCCATGCACGAGAGTGTGAGCATGCCCAACGGATTACACACCTCTATCGCCAACATCACTCACTACAGAATATGGATAGAGCTAGAGTTCCTGGATCACACACTGCCAGAATCCCCCCTAATGCCCTACCCCATACAGTATGTATGCCCCTACTGACGAAGGCTTGTAAACTGGGTTCATGACTAACCAATCCTAGATGTCACCAAAGTGTATCCAAGGCCTTACCCCGACATCCCTCAATATACCCATAGAGATAAAGCTAGGGCTTGTTGGTAGAGCTTACAGCCACACACTGCGTACACCCCCCTGATACCCTATGACGTACTAGTTCCACTAAGGTAACAGTGATACGATGATGTCAATGTGATGAACAGAATAGAGATAGAGCTAGAGTACCCAGATCACACACCATCAGCACTCCCCCTGATACTCTACCTCAATCCAACACATCGACCACACATACAAGCACAAGTCTATCCTCATCATCAATGTCACAATAGAAATATATATAAATATGCATGAACAAATATATAACAAATATTGGATGACATGTGAGATGCACAAATAATCATACATAGCATGACATTAGTCAAGTTAACAGAAAGTAAAAAGAGTAGCTTGTTATTAGCCTATTATTTTAGGTTTTGTTCCCTCACCTGTGAATGATGTTTGTTCTTCTTCCAAGCTTTAAAAATTATCTTGAACTAGTTGGAAACCTAAACAATTTATGAATTTATATTAGAGTTTTATTTGATCAAGTTACAGTAGTCGAAACCCTTGTCTAGTCTCCAAAACATGCTTCCAGTCATTGATTGCTTGGTTGACTGGTTGACTCAGTGGTCTCTGATATATGTCATCTATTCATTTTGTGGTCGACAACAGCTCAAGACACCACACAAAACCTTGGACACTTCTCGAGAGTCTGTGGTCGACTCACTGGTCGCTCTATGGTTGACCAGTGATGCGACCACACAACCTTCTGGTCATGCTTGTCTTTCAGTCTAAATTTTTCCTAAGTCAACTCCTTGGCTCAACAATGGGATCATTCCTATGATCATTCTATGGTCATTATCTCTTATTTGATTCACTCATTATAACCTTAGTCATTATAGTCCTTATTCTGAATTATAATCAACATGTTAGGATCGAAAGCATAGTTTAGATCCGATTTCCTTGCAATATATATTTCCAATCTCCAATCCTACTATAACCTAGCCTTCTATAGAGGCAAGGTACTTACCATGGATCCTTGACGCAGTAGGTTGGAGACCCAACGGCACAACCCTCTCTGCAGAGTTCCCTTTTCTTCTCATTCTCTAAGCTTTCTTCTTCTTCTTCTTCTTCTTCTTCTCTAAGCTTTCTTCTTCTTCTTCTTATTTTTCTTCTTTTTCTTCTTTTCTTCTTCTTCTCTCTCTCTCTCTCTCTCTCTCTCTCTCTCTCTCTCTCTCTCTCTCTCTCTCTCTCTCTCTCTCTCTCTCTCTCAGTTCTAGGGTTTAAGGAATGATCAAAAGAGTGAGAAAAGGTAGAGAGACGTCCCCTTTATAGGGAGAAAGTCTCCATATAGAGTCCTCGCTAAATTAGGAGAGAGACCTCTCCAAATTAGGAAAGTTTTCTAAACACGAAGTCGAATCTGGGATTGATCGGTCGATTCACTGGTCTCAAAATCCATCGACCACACAGTCGACCACACAAGCTCGGGGATTGACCGATTGACTCACCGGTGTCAAAATCTATCGATCACATAGTTGACCACACAAACTAATTTGACTCATTGCTTACCTGGTCTTGTGGTTTCTTCATATGGTTGGTTTACTTAAGCCGATTATGATGAGAAGACTTGTTACGATAAGAGAACGTAAGGTTAGACCGGGTTCTTAGCATACGGGTTTTACAAGCAAGCTCCCCTTCACATCTTTTTGGCAAATATTAAACCCTTTAGACAGGATTCATTGTGACCTGTAGGGACCAGCCCCTAGACTGAGTTCGCACCAATTCAGATTCTATGTTGTTTTTGTAGACAACTTTTCAAGATATGCTTGGTTTTGTCCTTTGAAGCAAAAATCTGAATACTATCATATCTTTGTGTATTCTCATAAAATGGTAAAGAGACAACTCTCCTGTAAGCTTAAGGTGTTCCAATGTGATTGTGGGGGAGAATTTTCTAGGAGAGCCTTTCGTACTTATGTTCAATAGTGTGGAATAGTGTCAAATATTTCATGCCCTTCTACTCTAGAACAGAACGGTATTGCCGAGGGAAAACATCGACATAGTGTCGAATTGGGATTAGCAATGATGACTCAAGCCAATGTTCCAATTCCAATTTGGCTATTGGAGAGGCTTTTAGGGCCCGTTTGATAAAACTTCTGTTTCTGGATTCTATGGATTCTGGCTCCCTGGGAGCCATTTTGGAGTAGAAGCGCGTTTGATAAGTCCAGTTAGATTCCAACTCCCACAGAGTGAACCGGATTCAGAATGACTCCAGAATCCAAAATTTTGGAGTCATAAATACTTGCTCCAAACTGTTGGATCAACTTTTTAAGAGAAAAAAAAGAATCGACACTCACATGACTATCACTTGACCACCACCACCACCACTACAACCACCACCACCACCACCACCGCCACCGCCACCACCACCGCCGCCGCCACCTCTACCACCACCACCACCACCACCACCACCGCCGCCGCCTCCACCACCACCACCAACGCCACCGCCCACCACCCACCACCACCACCACTACCACCACCACCACCACCACCACCACCACCACCACCGCCGCCGCCACCTCTACCACCACCACCAACACCACCACCACCGCCGCCTCCACCACCGCCGCCTCCACCACCACCACCAACACCACCGCACACCACCCACCACCACCACCACCACCACAACCACCACCACCACCACCACCACCACCACAACAACCACCACCACCACCACAACGACCACCACCGCCACCACCACCACCATCGCTGCCGCCACCACCTCTACCACCACCACCAACACCACCACCACCGCCGCCTCCACCACCACCACCAACACCACCGCCCACCACCCACCACCACCACCACCACCACAACCACCACCACCACCACCACCACCACCACCACCACCACCACCACCACCACCACCACCACCACCACCACCACCACCACCACCACACCTTTACCACCACCACCAACACCACCACCGCCGCCGCCTCCGCCTCCACCACCACCACCAACACCACCACCCACCACCACTACTACGACTGTTTTTCTAGACTTCGATTGGAGGGATAGTGTGTTATCAAACATGTTTCTAATCCAACGATGCTCTAAAATCCATTTCAGAATTGCGTTATCAAACAAGTTTCTACTCCAAAATAATCTTAGAGTAGCTTGGAGTAGAATCCAAATTTGAACCAGAATCCAGAATCCAGAAGCAGAAGTTTTATCAAACGGGCCCTTAGTACGATAGTCTTTGTGATTAATAGATTTCCTCATCAAGACTTGTTACTGAAATTCCACCCAGGAGGCCCATTCCAGATCCATTATCTCATATCACCACTGTCCATCCGATGGTTACAAGAGAACGTGCAGGAATAATTAAACCAAATCCCAAATATGCCTTAGCTGTTTCAGTGATTCCTCAAGAGCCAAAATCTGTTTCCGAGGTTCTGCTACACCCAGGTTGGAAGGCAGCAATGGACACTGAAATGTCGGCCCTAGCAGTGAATAACACTTGGACTTTGGTCCCATATGGTCCAACCATGAATGTTGTTGGTTGTAAATAGGTCTCTGAAGTGAAATTAAAATTGGATTATTCTCTTGAGCGATTTAAAGCTTGTCTTGTCGCTAAGGGACTTTCACAACAAGAAAGTGTTGATTTTTTTGACACATTCAGTCTTGTGATTAAACAAGCCTTAATTCGTTTAATGCTTACATTTGCTACTGTTAGAGGCTGGTCTTTATGACAATTGGATGTAACAAATACTTTTTACACTTCTTCCTTACCACACCGGTCTATATGAGGCAACCTCCCAGCTATGAAGACAACTCGACTCCGAAGTTAGTTTACAAACAACAATGGTCCTTATATGAGCTTAAACAAGCACCAAGAGCTTGGTTTGACCGTTTCAGTGTTTACTTGTTGGAGTATGGCTTTGCATGTAGTAATTCCGATCCTTCATTATTTGTGTTTCGGAATGACACTAAGACTCTTCTATTGCTTCTTTATGTGGACGATATAGTCTTCACCGGCAATGATCCATCTTTAATTGATGAATTTATCTCCTCTGTTAGTGCTGCATTTGCTATGAAAGATTTGGGACCGTTGCATTATTTTTGGGAATTGCTGTCAAACCCATTGAGATGCAGCCCATCAAGACTCAGACTGAAGATACTTAAACACAGCCCATTGAGGCCCAGTCTCATTTACGATTTGTCTAAGGGTCTAGACTCTAGAGTATTCTAGACAAGTGTCAATAGATGATTAGTGGATAAAGTAAATAAATTCTTCTTCTTGTAAGATCGACAGATCAAGTTCATTCAGTTTAGTTTTTAGGTTTTGTTTTTCTTTATCATTCTCTGTAACATTGAGCTAATACAGAAGACTTCTTGTTCTTTCATAATTTTTCACCAATCGTACAAAAAGTAGAATATGAAGCCAGATGTACAATGCAAATCAACCTAGCTATGACTATATAAGATGAACATTTAAAACTCAAAATCAAAGTCGCCCTCATGGTCCAGTAACTTCCAAGAACCATTATCAACTTGAACCATCCCTTTATTCTTCTCAGTCCACCATGAAACAGGCACATGATGTTTATCCTTCAACATATCCATGTACTTGTTCAGACGTGCTATATCATGATCAACTTCTAGCTTGAAATCTCCTTTCACTCCTTGTGTCCCAGCGATGCCATGCATGTACCCCTCTAAGCTATGCCAACTTGGAAAATTGCCAGGACATTTCAAGTAGTCAGATTTTTGAGTGTCGATCACCAGTTCCTCTCCAACATCGGAGTAGCCCATGAGAGCGGGGTAATTTGGGACCATGTCGAGGGTGTTGCGGATGCGCAACACCCGAAGGTCATCAAATCCAGAGCACAACTTCTGGAACTGTGTATCACCGACGCGGGGGCTGGCGAAGACAAAAGCTGTTACTGGACAACCATTGTCGGGCTGGTCCTTGGGCTTGTTCACTCCATTGGCAGCTATGTCCGCTGCGTTTAGTGTTGCAACCGCTGCTCCCAAGCTGTGGCCTGTCACAGTTATGCTTATCTCTTCGTTCTTGAATTGTTCCACTAGTCTTCTCACTTCACTCAAAACTTGAGATGCCACTCAAGAAACAATCCGTCACCAATCAGCAACATAACATTGTTCATATGAAAGCCAACAAGGCCTCCGTTTGGTTACAGGTGAAGTGAGTTAACAAAAAAAAAAAAGGAAATAAATTTATATATTAAAGATATCGAATAAAATAAGTAAGTGAAAGCGAGTCAATGAAACAGTCCAAAGTAAAGTAAAATCAACACTTTCGCAACAACTGATATATGCTTTATTGATGAAAAAGTTAACTGCCACTGAGTGGGTGATAAATAGCCTTGTTACCGAATGCCTCGGAGATAAATTCGGATACATGAGGATTGGAGATTTATGCACTTTCGAGCCTAAATAACTCAAGACCATGCTCAAGGGGTTAGTTCAGTGATAAAAGATCAATACCTAAAAAAGTCATTCGTTCAAGTTTTTTCTTGGATCGACATATCAATAATTAAAAAAATAAATAAAAATAAGACCATACATGGAATCTGTTAGTTGGTAGGCAGACAAATATATATATTTATCGGGTGGAAAAGACCCTCAACCAAGTACTTTGTCTTTTTCATGAACATGGTTTTAGAACTCGGATAGGAATCAGCTACATTAACGGAGCCGACTCTAAGTCATACTGAGTTAAGGTGGGTCAGGCCTGGTTTGACAACTTAGTTGGAAGAACAAAATAATGAGGTTGAAGATGACGATGATTCTTCGCCGATCCATTGACCGAAACGGTTTCAGTTGCAACTGTATAAAACGTACTGCGACTCTCATCTTCCTTTGAATAATAATAGGTGATGACGAATAAAAATCAATAAAGGAAGGCGAAAATAATATACCTGGGCTCTTGCACTCGATTTATTGTAATGGGAGCGTGGATCATCGGAAGTATAGATGGAGTACCAGCCCCGATGCACCTTAGCATCACCGGAATCCGGTCCAAATATGGAATCAGCAGGGAACAATTTGAAGTTCAAATCGTTGCCCCATTCCAAAAGCTGTTGCGTTCCTCTCCATGCAATCACGATCTCCCTCCTCCCCAACACTTTCTTCCCTTCATCTGTGGCCACAGCAACGTAACCTATCCAATTGGATTCCTTGCTCTATGCCTCCCTCGATAAAGAAGACTTCAAGATTAAAGCATCTGGTACATCCACTGAAGATGTGGCGTAGAGGAACTTTGTGACCTTGTACTTATATGGATTAGCTATCTCCAGACCCACCTTGCAGAAGAAATCCGACCTTCTGTACCTGCAGCTTCCGGCATACTTCGACAATTTATCTGTGTTGAAGGCGTCGTATGTCGCCTGAGCCATTTCTCCATAGTGGATGATGTATCGCCGGAGATCAATGTTGAGAGGGTCTAACATGTTCTTCCAATTATCCTGCCCACTCAGCTGCTTCCATTTTTTGGAAATGCTATTACTTCTCATGATGCTATAATTTTTTGAAGGCGTCGTATGTCGTCTGAGCCATTTCTCCATAGTATTGAAGATTTCATAGAGAGAATCACTGCAGTTCTCCATTCGTTTCTTCCTTGGGTTGTCCTATATCACATGCACCGATAAGCAATTTATATAGTTGGAGTTTAGACCAAGTCCGATGGTTTTCATACCAAGAAGCCAAGATGGCGTTTGCATTCCATGCATACCCCACCCTATTTGATATTATGATTATGATCAGATCAGGACAACCTTGAAACAACTAGGAAGCAGGATCCAAGTTATAGTGCTATACTAATGGATCAGTGTTCTTGGAAATTTTCTATACAAAACTATAACTATTATTGCCAGTTACAACACGTGGCTAGGTCGATTTGCTTAAACAGTTTCACCCCAAATTTTTTTTTTTATATTTCAAACAGCTCTTGTGAGGGATCGGATTGGTTGAAGACAGTACACATGCATGTCCATGGCCAAGCTATCTTCGATGACTTTGAATCGACAACTTGCACATGAAGACACTGTTGAAGATATTGTTAGATAAGTACTGATTACATTAAAACTCAAATTTAGTCATACTACTGTATTTTAAGTTAAAATGTGCACCTTCAACTATATTTCCCACACGTGATAGCAGAGGTGGAGAGGGAAGAAGTCTTAGTACATGATAAGCATAAGACAAAAAGGAAAAGAAAAGAGACGTCTTAGTACATGTTGGTTATACCTAGAGAAGACATTGTATTTAATATTAAAAGAGAAGTCCTTGAAAAATGGAGGCTGTCTCCCTCTCCCCACCCCCAATGTGGTTCTCCTTCTAAGTTGTTTGTTGTGTCTAGTTGGGGCTTAGATTCTTTCTAGGCTGGTTTGGTTGTCATTTTCTCCCCTTTTGTTTTTTAGGGGGTCTCTGACCTTCTTGGCCGGTTGTATATTCTTTCTTCTTCTTCCTTTGGTGCTTCAATAAGCTATTTAATCATAAAAAAAAAAAAAGTCTTACTACATGATGGTTATCTTATTGAATTAGAGTAGTTAGAATGGCAGAGATCAGCCGCCATCTTTAATTAGGTTTATATGACAGGGATTAAAACCACCAGTCAAGCTTAACTAACATTCGGCCCAGTTTTTATCAATAAAAAGTGATGATTTGTTCCTTTTGTTAGGATTTTATTATGGGGGTTTATTTGTCAGTTTGTGACGATAAAGTTTTGATGTCTTCAAATTATTGAAACACAGCTTCACAAGGGCAGTTGTAAGGAAATTTGGGAAAACGGTTGTCCGTTCACGTCTGTTCTCCCCACCGCCGCCCCTTGCAACTGATTTTCTTCCTATTGGAATGTTAGGGATGGGGAATGCTAATGTGGAGGCACTCTCCAAAAATATTCAACAACATTTTTTACACAATCCTATAATTTACTGAGCCGCTACCTTGATTAGGGTTTAAGACCCATGAAATGTCTTCATATTGATTTCAATAATAGACATGGTTTAAAAAAAAAAAAAAAAATTAAGCATGGGACAGACTATGACCTAGAGAAGGTGTTGCCTTAACTTTTGCTTGGGAGGTTTTGAGCCAGGAATTAGTGGAATTCTGTGTTGCACAACCTCATGATTAACACCAGGCATGTCGTCATATGATCAGGCAAACACCTCTTGGAACTCCTTCAATAGTTCAGCCATTTGGGAAGATACTTTTTCAACAAGGTAATGCCAATCTTGATTTCTCAGGGTTTGATAAGTGCACCTAAAACCTCTAGGAGACACGTAGCGGCCGTGCAAGTATTCATGAAACCCCCCTTTACTGCCGACCACAAACTTTGCGTCCAGGTTTGGAGAATGGTTCATAACCCAACCCGGAACTGCAGTCTCTGACTCAGAAACAACATTATCTCAGCTGACAAATACGTACAAAGCCACTGAAGATCGGCATGTGGAGCTGTGAGGACATGAGATGAAAGTCGTCCTTGGAAATCTGGGAGTTGCCACCTAGATTAAGTTCTAGGACCTAAATGTAGTCTCACCATAGGCTAAGACTTCTATTGACTAATAATCTAATGTATCAGTTCTTTAGTCCATCAAAGATCAGGTAAGCATTCAGGGTATGACTTGGGAAGGTGTTAGGCACCCAAACCACCTGATCCAAAATCGACTTCCTACTTTCCTTAGACTCTACTGTTATAACTGTGTTTGGTCAATTGGATGACTAGGGTTCATGGGGGAGTCCTAAATTAAATATTTACGTTCTGTTATCATAAGGTTCAACTAAACATGTCTTTAAGTAAACAAACAAACAATGTACTACACAGTGAACCAGACCAAATGATGGTCTGACATTGGATTGAATTTGGGATGTTCAACCCAAATTGTCTACGTATCCCTTGAGACCTTTGTCTCTCAAGAATCAGGTCCAACAATATAGTTCAAAATTAGTGTACTGTGTTATTAAAGTTTATGGATGTAGCTTATGCATGTACTTCATTATGTTTAAGATTCAAATTGAGACTTATGCTTAATGTACAGTTAAGATTGAATCTGATGGTCCATGTAGACCAGAGTACCGTGTTTGGGATGTTCAACCCAAATTGCTTACGTATTCTAGGGTTTGCCCTAAAAATCAGGTACAATGGTAGTTTGACCTTTAATGTATACTGTACTGTATTGTACTTAAGGCTTTCTAGGCTTTCCTTTTCCTTTCTTTCTAATTTTATGTTTTCTTTTCCTATTGTTCTGTATTTATTATTTTTAGATTTCTTTCCCTATCTATTATTTACCTAAGATTTTTATGGTAAGTGCATCATTCCACACATGGTAGGTGTATCTCAATCAAATATAGCGAGAATCAATGTGACCAAATATGTCAAGAAAATCATGTAACTTCTAAAAATATTGTAATAAATCACGTAACTATCCAAAGATGGCAATAAATCATGTGAATATCAAAATTAGCAAGAAATCATGTGAGCATCAAATTTAACAAGAAATCATGTAAAAACCAAATTTAGCAGGAAATCATGTGAGCATAAAATTTAGCAAGAAATCATGTGGGCATCAAATTTAGGAAGACAAGCATGTAATAATCAAATTTAGCAAGACAAGCATGTAACAATCAAATTTAGCAAGTGTGCATCTTAGACATAGCTTGTATTATTCCAAACATATCATGTGAATATCAATATAGCAATTATACATCTCAAACATAGCATGTGAACATCAACATAGGAAGATATTAACATATTGATTAAATAAGAGAAATGCATTCTGCACATTGTAAGCAAATCAATTGGAAAACAAACTTCCAAAATTCCAAATATAAGAAACTTTACATGTACCTAAAGAATATAGAAAGGGCTACAACTCTTCTCAAGACATCAGAGCCTAAGAGTGGCTCTAACAAGGTAAAAAACCCCTCACAAGATTAGGTTACTATACTGGACAGAGTTTGCTCCAGACTCTATCGAGTTGTACCAAAACGGCTATAATCAGAGCCTCTAGCGCTCAAATGAGGCTTAGTCTATGGGAGATTAAACTAGACTGGATGGGCTATCTTTTGTGTCAAGGGACCAAATCCCAAAAGTGAATGCATTAGGATGTAAAATCATTCACAAAATTGGGTTCATGTACTGGACAGAGTCTGTTCCAGACTATATCAAGTTTCAGTATAAAATCCACAATAAATCACACATACATGTAAAACAGAACTTATTCAGGAATCAAGATAACTCAATGCTCTAACTTTTGTCTCAATACACTACAATAAAAATGAAACTCTATCATGGTGCTATATAAAAAAAGATAGAGCATGAAAACAACAGGTCAGAACCTGCCTAGCTTCTATTTAAATATAATAAGAAATGTATAGTATATCACCCAAGTATTAAAATCAGTAGCAAGAAGCATGGAAATCTCCAAAATTAATAGGGCTGAATTTCATCTTCAGAAACCAAAATCAAACATAGAAGGCTTTAATTAGAACCATTTCTCAAGGGTCTATCATGCTGTCACAGAATCTGTGTACAATATCTTCTTTGAATTTTTAATTGATCTTCCCAGATCCAAATGGATCCAAGTTTTTTGGGGTGGCTTCTTAATTCAAGGGAGAATATTGCGTAAAATTGTCAAGGTCATTTGACCTCTTTTGCTATGTCTGAACCTAAACCTTAATTCGGGTCTTTGTATTGGCTTTCCCAGATTAGCTATTTTGTCCATTGAATTGTTTGCATAGACAAACCTCCATGGATGGGGCTCAAAATCGGACGGAGTACTCTTTATTACATATGCAATGCATTAAAATTATCAAACATGGCATATCTATGGCAAAAATTATGTAGTAAAGCACTCACATACAAAACTAACATGGTGAACCTATCATGGCATCTAATAACATGCATGCTTTTTAATCAAAACAAGCTTAAAGAATGGATTTTAAGGTACTTACCTTGTCTTCAATTGAGGTTTGCAGCAGTGCTTTGAAGCTTTGATGAAGCTCTTTGAAGGTGAGTGACTCTCTCATCTCTTTCCTCCTTTTTCTTGCTTTCTCTTTCTTGTTCTTGCACTCTCCTTCTCTCTTGCACTAAGTTGTCCATGGTTTTAGGGGAGGGGGTGTCACACCCCAATTTTGGCTGAACCAGAAGTGTGAGTGAACATTCATTGAACCAACGGTTCACACTCGGATCTCAATAAAACCGTGTCCACTGATACAAACCATTGCACATAACCATGATCAGAATATAATTAAATACAGCGAAAGTCTTAAATTAAATGAACTGAGTAATCTATTGATAATTTAAATAAACTATTCAATTATTCAAATTATCAAAACATAAATAATTATCCTTACATCCTAATTATAAATCCAACTGAAAATAAATAAAATAAACAAATCAAATATCCTAAAGGTACACACAGAAAGGGCACTCGCATGAAGCGTCATGCTCGTCCTCCCCTGCTTGCACTTTCAGGGCAGCAACACCTCTATATACTGGAGTATCCACATAGTCCTCTACAGTGTAACCTGCATCAACATCTAAAAACATGTATATATACAAGGGTGAGCTCACAACATAGCTCAGTAAGACAATCAGACAATGCAACATACATCATGCATGAGTAACACTCATATTATGGTCTAGTTTTAAGTTTGCAATGTGCTATAGAAAGGATTGGTGGCCACTACACCTCTATACACGAGTGTGAATCCGCCCAATGGATCAAACACCACTGTCATCCCACATGCACCAACCATGGAATAGAGATAGAGCTAAAGTGTCTGGATCAAATACCGCCAACACTTCCCCTGATGCCCTACCCATACCAACATGTAAGCCGCTATTGGCGAGGGCTTGCAAACTGGGCTTGCAACTAACCAATCCTATATGTCATCACAGTAGACCCTACCCCAGCACAGCTCCCTACAGCATAGAGATAGGGCTAGAGTCTAGTGGCCAGGCTGGAGACCACAGTGCCACTTCCTCCCCCTGATACCCTACCCGCACCAAGCATGCTAAGGCAGAAGCGATACAAAAAGGTGATAGTGTGAGGAATGATCCCAGACCCTAGGACCTTTCCATTCCACACACCAATGAAAACAATCACATGCCTAACAGTCACATCCTAGCATAGCGAGTATGCATGAACAATATAATTACTGAAAGTAAAGATGACATGCGAGTATGCACAAACACCATTCCATAGAATCATAATTATTAATAATGTTTTACTGTTATTAAGTTATTAGGGTTTAGGTCCGATTCCCTTACCTGACGCTTGATTACTAGCTTGCTCCACATCACTGAATCCAAACTTGCCAACACAGGGTCCTATATGATGTTAGGGTTGAATTAGAATAATTTTCTTAGGATTTAAGTTGGTCGAAAAACAACTGGTATTGAAAACACCCTCACAGTGCATACAAGTCGCAAGTACCAGTCGCAACACTATGGGGAAATGTGAGACCAGTATGGTCGACCGGTGACCCACGGACCAGTCTCCGAGAGGTACCGGTCGTAGTACTGGTCGCATATGGTGCGACCGGTATGGTCGACCGGTATGCCTCAAAATGACCACCAACTTGGTGTTCGCCTTTCATCAGTCACCCCCCATTGGTTCTAGGGTTTCTCCTATGCATTCTAGGTCTGAGCAATGAGTTAGAGTTGTTTCATGTTTCATTCAAGTCCTAGGTTCGATGATCCTCAGCCTAGAATGCGAATCTAGGGTTCTTCGACTGTATTAGGGTTTGACGACAAATTTAAGGGTTTTAGATCAATACCTTGCCTTGCTTGGTATTGATCAATTCATGATTAATCATCTATTATGCTTAAGTTAGAGAGAAGTTCAAGCACTTATCAATGGTTTGCAATTATGGTGTTCTTCGCCCAACAGCAAACGACGGCTCCTCTCCCTCATTCCTTAGCTCTTTCTCCTTCTTCGATCTCTTTCTCCTCTATAGGGTTTGTGAGGATCAATAAAAGAGTTCTAAAGAGGTTTAAGGGTCCTTAAATAGACTAGGATTGAGTTTAGGAAGTTTCCTTACGTTAGGAAAGTCCCTAGGCTCGATATTTGAAAAATGGGACCTGCAGAGATCCATTTTCGGATCTAACCAGTCTGCCTGTGCAGACATACCGGTCGACCGGGACCATCAATCGGTATGAAAAAAATAGGGTTAATTACACAGACACCCCTCTACTGTAGTGAAACTACATAGAACTACCCTGCTTTTACAAAAACTACACAAAATACCCCTCTAACAATCCTATCATACAATCTCACCCACACCTTTACTTTTAACTTAACGGCAGAGGGTCAAATTTTTTTTAAGACAAAAATACCCTTACTCAGTGCATTTTTGAAAATAAAAAAGAAAATAAAAAAAATCACAAAAAAAAAATATATATATAAAAATGAAATTGAAAAGTTTTGAAGGTAAAAAAGTCTTTTTAGCATCTAAAAAGAATAAATCCTTTTAAAAAAATTGTCTAAAAGACACTTAGTAAGGGTATTTTTGTCTAAAAAAATTTGACCTTCTGCCGTTAAGTTAAAAGTAATAGTGTGGGTGAGATTGTATGATAGGATTGTTAAAGGGATATTCTGTGTAGCTTTTGTAAAAGCAAGGTAGTTCTATGTAATTTCACTACAGTAGAAGGGGTGTCTGTGTAATTAACCCAAAAAATATCATTTTTAGGTCCGTTTCCATACCTGGTTGTCATCCGCTTGTCCCGTCTGGCCCGATGAAGATTGGAAGACCTATTACGACATGAATTATAGGTTTAGATCGGGTTTATGGAGTGTGGGTCTTACAACTCCCCACCCTTAAAAGAAATTTCGTCCATGAAATTTGTACGTAGGTTTAACAACTCCCCCACCCTTAAAGAAATTTTGGCCTCGAAATTTGTACGTACCTTGTTCGTCGAAAAGGTTAGGGTATTCCTTTCGCATCGCGTTCTCTTCCTCCCAAGTGATTTCTTCTACATCTTAGCTTTTCCAATGCACTTTGACGTAATGGATATCCTTGCTTCGGAGATGTACCTTTCGGCTTGTGAGCATTATAGGTAGTACTTCAAATGTCAAGTCCTCTGTCAAATCTGGTGGGTTTACTGTCAAGATGTGTGATGGATCTCTGACATACTTCTTCAATAAAGAAACATGGAACACATCAACATCATGAACACTTGACATGGATGTGGTAGAGCCAGTTGATATGTCACATTACCACGTTTGGTCAATATCTTGTATGGTCCCACATACCTGGGGCATAGCTTTCCCTTCCTATCGAACCGTTTCAGACCTCGCACATGTGATATCTTTAAGAACACCTTATCACCCACTGCAAATTTTACATCTCGACGTCAATTATCTACATAGTGCTTTTGTTGAACTTGAGCTGTCTTCACTCTTTCCTTAATTTGATCAATCGCTCGACAAGTTTCTTCAACGAACCCCGGTCCTACAATCCTTGTAAGATCCGTACGTTTAAATTTTGAGGATGAAATTTGTTTTAAGGGTGGTGAAGTTGTAAGACCTGTATCGAACTAACCGGTCTTACCACCTTGTACCAGGTTTACCTATCGTGTCGAGCCAAGTGGACCAAGTGCGTGAAGAAACCACAAGACCAGGTATAAAATTTAATTAAAAAACAGTCAAATATGAGTGTGTGGTAGTATGCCTAAATAGTTGTGACTGACCCCACCTCAAAAGAGCCCAACCCCATGAATTTTGGTCGTAGGGTCACACATTTTAAAAACGTAGGGTTACGGATTCTGCTGCGACCCTACAAAAATAGCCAGAAATCAAATTTAGGAAACCTTCCTAATCCGAAGGGGGTTCTTTCCTAAACTCATTGGGGCTTATTATGGAGGATTTTTCTCTATAAATAGGACGTCCCTTAGCCTCTTTCACTCCTTTAGAACTCTAATTGAAAGAGAGAGAAAGAGAAGAGAAGGAAGAGAAGGAGAAGAGAAGGAGAATTAAAGAAGAAGACTAAGGAGGAGGAAATTTAGAGAAAACTCTGAATCTTCAGCAAACCTAAGGTATGAACCTAATTCTCATGATTTATTTAAGAGCCTAGAATAGTTCATGAAGAAGATAGGATTAGGAGAAACCCAAATCATCCATCCATGGATAAGTTCCAAGAGAATCCATGGAGGAAATCATTGTGGACAATGGATAGTGTATAAAATTTTAGTTTTGAGCCATAGAACAATCATAGGAAGGACTATGAAGATAAGCCAAAGGATTCAACCATGAAGGAATGAACTTAAGAGTGAAAGGTCGACTATGACACGTGTGGTCGCACATAGGGTCACATGATGTCCGACCCCACGAGACCCACACGTTCGACCACATGCCCTCGGGAAGTTTCCAGGGAGGGTGTGGTCGCACGTAGGGTCGCAGTATGTCCGACCCTACCTGCGACACTACACCCTGGGGTGGTAGAAACTGAGACCCCGGGGTGCTACCCTACCCTGCGACCCTACACCTTATGGTCGCAGAAACTGAAACCCCAGGTGCTACCCCACCTGCGACCCCTTAGCTTCTGTTAGTCTAAACTTAGGGGAATTAATTCTAATTAAAATCTATCAACTTGATTAGGTTTTTTTTCAGTGATTTAAAAGTGATTCATAAAGCTTGGCGAGGATCTACGATCAACTAAAGGTGAGGGAACAAGACCTAAACTAATTGACTAATAATAAATTATTTTTATTTATTGAGTCCAATGCCATGAATGTTTTTATGCTTGTATGTGTGTATTGTGTATTTCACATGTCATCCAATATTTCTGCTATTAATGTTTATGCATATTTAATTTTGTTTATTTATAACCTGATGATGATGATGATGCTAGGAATAGGCATGTGAATGCATGTGTGTGGTTAGTGTACTTGATGTGAGTGGAGCATCAGGGGGAGGACGTGACACTATGGTTCATCATGGTCACCAGACTCTAGCTCTATCACTACTCAAGTCTTGTCCACTAACATCGTCGTATCGCCATTACCTTAGCAGAACTATTACGTCATAGGGCATCAAGGGAGGTGGTCTCGGACCGTGTAGTCTCTGACTCTGCCGGGGGGCCTTAGCTCTATCTTTATGGACGTATTGAGGGATGCTAGGGTGAGGCCTTGGATACACTGTTTGACATTAGGATTGGTTAGTTGTGAGTCTAGTTTGCAAACCCTCGCCAATAGGGGCTTACGTGTTGGTAAGGATAGGGCATCAGGGGAAGTGTGATGCGGTGCGGTCCTAAGCACTTTAGCTCTATCCCTATTCCATGGTCGGTGCATGTGGGACGGCAATGGTGTTTGATCCATTGGACGGCTCTACACACTCATGTATAGAGGTGCGGCGGCCACCAATCCTCTCTATTGCATATTACAAACTTATGAGCCAGACCAAAGATATGAATTGAATGCCTGCATATGTTTATTGCATTGTTTTGTTTACTCACTGAGCTCAAGTTGGAGAGCTGACCCTCGCATGCATAATTCTTTTTAGTTTCTGATGTTGCAGGTATTACGGTTGAAGATTATGTCGACACGCCAACATATGAACAGGTGGCGGCTATGATGAGCAAGCTGTGGAGGACTATTATGATTCGTTAAGCGGGCGTTTCAACTATGGATACGCTTAGTATTTAATTTTTGTATTTAGATATTTGTAATATGTATTAAATTATGTTTTGGTTACTTGTAGATAAATGGAATATTAATTATTTATCATGACTAGATCTCAGCTCATTATCTGTAAGACTTCCGCTATTTACTTTATTATCTTTGATTAATGTGGAATGCGTTTTGGTTTTACATGGTGGGTATAGCCTATTCGAGATCCTGGTTGAACCGTTGATTTGTTGACGATTCATCACACCATTCTGGTTGTTGCAGAATTAGGGTGTGACAATCCTTCTCTCTCCCATGTCGGTCCATAACAGAGGTGTACGACATTTCTTCCCATAGAGTGCCTCATATAGAGCCATCTGGATCTATCCTGGTAACTATTGTTATAAGCAAACTCAATAAGGGATAGCTTCTTGTCCCAAACTCCTTTGAAATCTAGGGCACACGCTCGGAGCATATCTTCTAGGATTTGAATAGTTCTTTCTGACTGCCCATCTGTTTGGGGATGATAAGCTATACTAAACTTTAACTTGGTTCCCATTGCTTTCTGTAACCCTTCCCAGAACTTTGATGTAAAACGAGAATCTCTGTCAGATACTATACTCTCTGGGACGCCATGAAGTTTGACTATATTATCTACATATAGCTTGGCTAGCTTGTCCATGGTATACTGAGGTCTGACAGTGATGAATCGAGTTATCTTGGTAAATCGATCGACTATAACCCATACGACATCCACTGACCTTGGTGTCAAGGGTAGGCCAGTGACGAAATCCATTGTGATATCATCCCACTTCTATGCTAGCTCTGATAGTGGTTGTAGCAAGCCTGTGGGTCTCTGTCTTTCTGCTTTAGCTTGCTGGCAATTTAGACATTGGAATACAAATCGAGCTACATCTGCTTTCATACCCCTCCACCAATATATTCTTCTTAAATCATGATATATTTTGGTGCTTCCTAGATGTACCGAATATGGGCTATAATGAGCTTCTATCATAATTCTATCTCTGATATTCGAGTTCTCACTCTTAGGTATACATAATCGTCCACGATACCTGAGTACCTTGTCTGAATCCAAGGTAAAGTCAGGGTTGCTTTTACCCTTCTCTAGATCTTCTTGTACAGTCTTGAGGTATGGATCCTGTAGGATTGCTACTTTTACCTCATCTATTAGATCCGATGAGATCTTCAAGGCTTCGAACATCAATGTAAACTTATGAATTAAGCCCTGTTCCACTGGATCTTTTGCAGTCTCTAAGGAACATGAGAAGAACTATCCTACGCATGACTTGGAGCTAGGAGCGGTTATACATGCAATCAAAACTTGGAGACACTACTTGTACGGTGAGAAGTTTCAGATCAAGTCAGATCACAAGAGCTTAACTTATCTTTTCACTCAAAAGGATCTGAATATGAGACAGAGGAGATGGCTGGAATTGTTAAATGATTATGATTGCGACATCCAGTACCATCCGGGTAAAGCAAATGAGGTGGCTGACGCCTTAAGCAGAAAGTGGGCATCGAAACCTGAGGCAGGACCAAGTACAAATGCGGCATTGTGTGCTGCAGCCTCGAGTTCAATAGAAATTGATGAAGAACATATTATCGAAACTGCAGAAGATCCAGTTGAGCAAGGCTTGATTCATAAGTTCACTATGATGTTCGCCGCATTGAAGATCTCACCGGATCTAATTGATGAAGTCAAGGTAGCAATCCTACAGGATCCATATCTCAAGACAGTGCAGGAAGACTTAGAGAAGGGTACGTGCAATCCTGACTTTACCTTGGATTCAGACAAGGTACTCAAGTATCGTGGATGGTTATGTATACCTGAGAGCGAAGACTGCGATATCAGAGACTGAGTTATGACTGAAGCTCATTACACTCCATATTCGGTACATCCAGGAAGTACCAAAATGTACCATGACTTGAGAAGATATATTGGTGGAGGGGTATGAAAGCAGATATAGCTTGTTTCGTGTTCCAATGTCTGAATTGTCAACAAGTTAAAGCGGAAAGGCAAAGACCCGCAGGTTTACTACAGCCGTTACTAGAACCTGCATGGAAGTGGGATTGTATCACCATGGATTTCGTCACTGGCCTACCTTTGACACCAAGGTCAGTGGATGCAGTTTGGGTTATAGTAGATCGACTCACCAAGACAGCTCGATTTATTGTGGTCAGACCTCAGTATACCATGGAGAAACTGGCCAAGTTATATGTTGATAATATAGTCAGACTTCATGGTGTTCCAGAGAGTATAGTATCTGACAGAGATCCCCGTTTTACATCAAAGTTCTGGGAAGGATTACAGAAAGCTATGGGAACAAAGTTGAAGTTCAGTACAGCTTTTCACCCTCAGACGGACGGACAGTCAAAGCGAACTATTCAAATTTTGGAAGACATGCTCAGAGCTTGTGCATTAGATTTCAAAGGAGCTTGGGATGAGAAGCTATCACTTATCGAGTTCGCTTACAACAGCAGTTATCAGGCTACAATTCAGATGGCCCCATACGAAGCACTCTATGGAAAGAAGTGTCGTACACCTCTGTTATGGAACGAAGTGGGGGAAAGAAGAATTGTAGGACCGGAGTTTGTTGAAGAAACTTGCCGAGTGATTGATCAAATCAAGGAAAGAGTGAAGACGGCTCAAGTCCGACAGAAGCACTATGCGGATAATCGACGTCGAGATCTGGAGTTCGCAGTGGGTGACAAAGTGTTCTTGAAGGTATCACCGGTGCGAGGTCTGAAACGGTTTGGTAAGAAGGGGAAGCTATGCCCCGGTATGTGGGACCATATGAGATATTGAATCGACGTGGTAATGTAGCATATCAATTGGCTCTACCACCATCTATGTCTAGCGTTCATAATGTGTTCCATGTATCATTACTGAAGAAGTATGTCAGAGATCCATCGCATATCTTGATCACTGATCCTCCAGGCTTGACTGAAGACTTAACTTTCGAAGTGGTGCCTGTAATGCTCTCAAGCCGAAAAGTTCAGCAACTTCGAACCAAGGATATCCACTATGTGAAGGTGCATTGGAGAAGCCAAAATGTGGAGGAAATTACTTGGGAAGAAGAGAGCGCGATGAGGAAGGAGTACCCTAACCTTTTTGACGATCAAGGTACGTTCAAATTTCGAGGCTGAAATTTCTTTTAAGGGTGGGGGAGTTGTTGAACCTACATGCAAATTTCGGGACGAAATTTCTTTTATGGGTGGTGGAGTTGTAAGACCCGCACTCTGAAAACCCGGTCTAAACCTTGGTTTTGTGTCGTGACAGGTCTTCCGATCATCACCGGGCCAGACAGGGGCAAACGGATAACAAATAGGTACAAAATCGGCTAACCCTATTTCTAGCCTATAAATACACCCTTAAACCTCCTCAAATCCTTTCCATTGTCTCTCGGAAACCCTAGAGAAGAGAAAGAGGTGGAAAAGGAGAAGGAGCTAGGAGGAAGAAGAAGGAGCCTTCATTATCGTTCGACGAAGCTCTCCTTATGCCAGTCAACGGTAAGTGCTTGAATCCATCTTCTTACCCTATATTAGTTGTGTGGGTGGATCAATACCATGCAAAGTAGGTATTGATCTAAAACCCTAAATTGGCCAATAAACCCTAAGTTGCCGTCAAACCCTAGATTCGAGTTTCGAGATGATATTCATCGAAATGAGACTTGAATGAGTTGGGGATAACTCTAACTCAAAGCCTAGACTTAGAATGGATAGGAGAAACCCTGAAAATCCATGGAGGATGATCGTCGGCAGTCGAAAAACCCATGTATGGTCTTCCGGAGACATACCGATCGACTATACCGGTTGCACATAGTGCGACCGGTATGTTGCGACCGCTATCTCTCGGGAGGTTGTCTATGGGGACTGGCTGACCATACCGGTCGCCAGTCTTTCCCATAGAGCTGCGACCGGTACATGCCACCGGTCAGCTCTGTGAGGGTATTTTGTAACCATGTTGGTTTTCGACCAACATGAAACCCTAAACAATATATTCTAATGAAACCCAAATAATCTTGTAGGACTTTGTGACTTATCGTTTGGATCTTGCGACGTGGAGTTATCGAACGAGCGTCAGGTGAGGGAATCTGACCTAAACCTAATAATTTATGGATAGTAAATTGTTGTTAATCACCTGATCATATGAGATGTGTTGTTTGTGCATATTCACATGCCATCCTTTACTTTCGGTTATTATTACTGTTCATGCATTGATAGGATGTGATTGTTAGGCATGTGATTGTTTTCGTTAGTGTGCGGAGTGGGGCATGGGCCGGGATCGCTCTTTACATTAGCACCTTTGTAGTATTCACTTCGTCTTAACATGCTTGGTAA